>JANHFX010005133.1:19200-42499 GCA_027560015.1 Chloroceryle amazona
GTGGGGGTTGCGGTTTTGTGGTTTGGGGGGGGGGGTGGGGAGGGGGGTTAGGGGGGGGTTGTTACATGTCATTTAACCCCCCCCAATCAAAAAACTCCTTCTGCTGTTATGTGTATTCCTGGGTAAGAGTTTCACAAATCTGAGACTTGGTGCTAAGACTGCAATATAGACATTAAGAAACAAGTGCAACATGCATTAAATGTCTGTATCAAATGCATGTGCAGTCTCTTCTGGTATTTCTTTTGTGCTAAAGAAAGAAAAAATTAAGAGAAGTCTGCCTGGAAAAGAACATCCTGTTACAAGAAATGAAACAAAGGTAGGAAAACTCACTTTGCTTCTCTTCCTTAGTGAAATGATCAGCAGGGATGATTGATTTATAATAGCAAATAATTATTGATTTTATTTACAATCTTCACCCAATAAAACACCAAAGAAACATCAATACCTCAATACAGAGGTAAATAAAATGCTCTTAAGAACTAACACCACTTTTACTGCACAGAAATAATCAGGATGCAAAATAAGGTGAGGTACAACTATCTCCATTAAAAGCCAGATGTATCACTTTACTTTCCTGCCCCATCCATCTGTGGGATACCAGCCCTGCCAAACTTGCTGGCAAGTGAAACCAGGTGAAAAGTGAGAAATGTGTTTCTGGCTTGTACTAGTATATTAAGTACAGAAGATCATCTAAGGGACAAACTGCCTGGGTCTGAACAACCATCAGTCAGGAAAGAGAACTTCATGTGAGGATGTTGCACTTTGAATGCTCATTGGCTTCAAAGCACAGGGAAAGAAAACAAACAAACAAACAAAAACAAAGCAAACAAACACACACAAAAACCAACAAAACCCACAAAAAAACAAACCACAACACACAAGCAGAATTTGAACATTTTTTCCTCTCAAAATTTTTTTCATGGGCTGCAGGAAAGCAGAGATCCACACAGTTGGACAAACTACCAGGAAATCCCATCTGGTTTCAGCTTTGCTATGATTAAGAACTGACAAAGGATTTTCAAGACGCCTGATAAGATTATAGATTTATTTTTTTAGCATGCTGTTAAAGATGAGAGAGAGCACACATATAAGCAGCTTAAAAACTGTTCTCATTTGTTGTCAGCATTCATGAACATTGCTTTTATTCATCTTGGAGGAGGAATGGATGTCAAGGAGGAGTTTGAGCAATCTCAAACTGCAGTGTGCTCAAGAGAAGCTTGTACCAAAGGTACCTCTAGATTTTCACCAAAAAGCAACATCTCTAAGTCATTGAGGAAAGGAGCAAAGGAGTGTCCACAGTTCTCAGAAGAGCTAGCAGATGGTTTTTACTGGACATGATGCTCCACACAATATTCCTGAACCTAAGCCATTCTAAAGGACAGAAAGTTGAGGGTGGAAAACCAGCACTATTCCTCCTCATGAACTTGTGATTCAAAGGCATGAACACAGAAGACAAACGGTGAATGTATTTTCCTTCCAAAACAATGCAAGAGTTTCTCACAGAACAGCTGGTTATGCTAGGGCCTGCTACATCCACATGAAATGAACATGCGAAACACTGGGCACAAGAAGAGCTGTAGACTGCAGATGACAAGACTCTCCCTTCCCCTACAGGAAATCTTGATTTAAAGTTATGACCCAGCTCCAAGCTAACACACCAGCAGCAGGTTACTGTCTGACTCCACTCACACTCTGAACCACCCATGGCTTTGACCTACAGTTTCATGCTGTGTAAGGAAGGTGATAGATAGCATTTGAAGCTGAAAAACCACCAGAAGAAAAATCCATCCTGGCTGTAAAGCAGGGAGAAGGGCCTTTTTCCTGGCTACTACCATTTATTATGCAGGAATAACAAGGCAGAAAACAGACATACAGTTCCCTTAAGGACCCTGAAACCTGTGGACAGGCATCCCAAAGGAGCATCAAGGCCAAGTCCTCTCTCAATCCTTTTTAATAGAATAGAGATTTGAATTTTGAATTTCACATGGGATGGAGACAAGTGTTCAAAACTCTTAAAATGTATCCTGACTTCCTCCCTCTTGGATCTGGGGTTTAGATTCACTAGACTATAATCCTGTGGTTGTATGTATAACAGCCAAGCCCAGTACAGAGAAAGCAAAAGGTGGCCAGACCCTTCAAGCCAGCAGAGTAGAGGCGTCCCTACAGCTCAAGCATGGCCCTGAAGTGGGTAGTAACTGAAAAACACCCTGGCTGCAGAAGTTATTGAGGGGACCCTGGAGCACCAGGAGTGAAAGAAAGCTCTGGCTTGAAAAATGACACAGGGAAGAACCACTCTATTTGCTTAGACATCTGTGAGAGACAGGTAGTCTGCACGGGGTCTCATTAGGTATCCTCAGATCTCAACACACACAGCTTTTGCATATGTATGTAATTTCTCTTTCCGTTATAGCCCATGGTTCAGTAACAAAGGTCAGAGCACTAGGCAGATGGAGGAAGGAATAATCCACCACAGGGCATACCTAGGATAAGAAAGGAGTGCTGAACAGGTGACTGCTGGGAAACCAAGTGGCTAAACAGAAGGTGAAGATATTTAAACATTAACACTACTCACCAGATATCCACCTTTTCAGAGACAGGCTCATTGCGTATCACCTCTGGGGCCATCCAAGCCACAGTTCCCGCAAAAGACATTTTGGTACTTTTATCACTGAGTTCTTTAGATGTACCAAAATCGGAAATTTTTACTGCATCTGTGTGTGTAACTAAAACACTTAAGAGAGGAAAAAAAAAAAAAAGAATCAGCTTTTGCAATTTTTCCTGTATCACAACAGCCACTGGGAGTAAATCCCTTCTTAATCAACACAGACAGCTGATGAGGCTCTGCCATTCACAAGTGCAGTAGAAGAAAAAAGATTGCGCATTTCCACTGATGAAAGCACTCATTTTCTTTGGGGTGGTTGTGTTTTATGCCTCAAATGCATTTCTAAATGCTAGAAGTGAAAAAAACATCTTGATAAAATTGTAAATTAACAAGTCACTGAAGATTCAACTGTATGTGCAGACATTTCAAAATTTTAGTAAAGCTGTATCTTAAACTGCACTGTGAACCATCTAAAAGTATTATCTTAATGCACTGTCACAGTCATGTCACAGGCTAAAGAAGTGATAAACATCTATGGCGTAAGAATATAAGCAGCCAGACAATTTTAGTTATAAAGCAACAGAGAAATGAGAAAGATACATTCCCGAAAAACCATGGAAATACTAAAAGAACAAATAAGAAGGAAAAAGAAAAAAGCAGCAGGCAACAGAGTATCTTACTCTGAAAAAGGAATAGACACGATCAAATCCCTAGAAATATTTCCTGACATAAAATACTGGTAAAATTTCCAATCTTATTACAGCACAGGAGGGGAGCACCAACAAGTTTTGTTACTTTCACTCTAACTAGCTTTGAGTCAACATGGAAAAAAAAACCAAACCAAACCAAAACAGGTCTTTTGACTCAACTTTAAGCTATTCCTCAAGAAAAAAAAAAACAAAACCAAACAAACCACAACTGGGGGATGTTTCAGTAGCTAGAGACTCACTTTGGTGACTTGAGGTCTCGATGGATGATTTTATGAAGGTGCAGATAATTCATCCCACTTGCAATCCCTGTGGACCAATCCACAAGCAGCTGAGGGGTGACTTTCCGCCCTGCTCGCAAGACTTCGTAGAGCTGTCCATGTGCACAGTACTCCATGATAATGCAGTAGCATGGGGCTTGAGTGCAAACTCCCCTGGCAAAGAAAGCACACAGCTAGTGAGGATCAGCAGAGTAAAAGTCCCAGTGCAATTCTCAAAGGTGGCAATCAAGGCGCAGAACAACAACTTATTTACTCTGCCTGAGCAAGGTTCTGCTAACACCTCTCCTTCCTGAACGGGAAGGGAAATGTTTCCTGCATTCTTTGGACAGGAGAAACCTCATTTGTGACAGGGGTGGGCTTTCTTCAACTTCTACACCTGCAGAACCTGCAGGGTTCACAGCAGGTGCTTGGTGAGCCTGCACACAAATTGCAGTACTGGGTGAGAATGGTGTCCAGAGCTTTGATTTCACAAAAACGTGACAATTTGAGAGGAGGGATGACAAACCATTTTGCCCTACAGACAGCTTAGTTTATGGATTTTAAAAATTTGGCCAGGGTGCATAAGTAAATGGCTCTCGCGGGTGAAGGTATGTTTCTAACAAGTTTCACAACCTACTTGAATGCAATGATGTTAGGATGCTTGAGTTTCCGCAAGTGCTTGATATCCGTTTCATTCTGATCTCTCACTTTCTTGATGGCCACCTCCTCCGCCCGGAATTTGCCCAGGAAGACAGCTCCCTGTGCACCACTGCCCAGCCACTGCAGCTCCGAGATCTCCTCGAAGGGGACCTCCCAGGTATCTAAGCACAGGCAAGCAAAGGTGATAATGTAAAAGATCAAGTTCAAAAAAATTTCTGCTGTAAGATCACACCAGGACAGCACCTGCCATCTCCCTTGATGAATCTCAAGGTGGATCTTTCTGGGGGTAGTAGATGGCATCTTCTACTTGTAGAGGCATTGATGACACAGAGACCATGCCTACTTAGCCCTAGCGTTCCTTTCAGCCAGCTCCTCTACCCAGTCACAGTCACCTCCAGCCTGTTCCTTCTCATCCTCCCAGATGTTTTTTCAACAGAGCTGACCATCACTTCTAACCACTCGGGTGAGACACATCTACTTTGCATCTGCTTTTCAGGCAGCAATTTAACATACCAGGGACACTGGATTGGTAATTCAGGGAGGAGGTCCTCTATTCCAAAATTAAACAATGATAGTATCTCCATAAAGTACGTGACTCCATTGAAAAGTACAGATGAGAAGAAATATTTAACACTGACAAAAAATAAATTGGGGGGGTTTCCCTCCCCCGAAACTGGGAAAAAATAGCAAATAAAAGGGATATTCAGAGCTGGCAGGTTGTAAAATGCAGACCAGTAACCACCAAGTTACCCAACACAAGGCACATGAACCACCACTACCAGTCACAGAAACAGGTCTTTCCCACAGCAACATTGTGTGTATCAGTGTCAAATAAGGAAAAAAAAAAAAAAATCTTGAAGGAATTCCTCCTCTTAGGTACCCACATGCATCCTGGAGGGATACTGTCATCAAGTGGTCCAGTAGCATTGTATAAACTGCTACAAGACAGTTGTACCCGGCAGAACAGAAAGCCCTCTTGTCTGTGAGACACCTTGAAATTACCTTAACAGAAAAATAAAAGGCAGGCAATAATTTATTTACTGTAACTCAATAAATTTGTAATGTAGAGAAAAAATTACTTAGTGGGTTACTTGTTGGTTTTGCTGCTGGTTTCTGAAATAAGAAGTCACACCTGTACAGATCGCTATTTCAGATCACTACAGAGATGTTTCGTCTTGTCTCATCCAGTCTCTGAGCCATCGAGGCGTTGCCAGGGCTGCAACTGGTATTATGCAAGTGCCCATTTTAGATGCTGTCACCTTTGGAGGGAAACTTACATACTAAAACTGTCTCTGGACTGATCATGATTCAAGTCTTTCCCTCAAATCATTCCTGTGACAGTCAGACACTAGCTGGATGGCTCCCACTGAATGACTGCTCTCCAGGCATGGCCAAGGAAAACCAGCTCCCATCCAGAGCCAGACCCCAGCGCTCCTTCTGCTCGCTGAACTAGAAAAAAAATAAACATTGTTCATCTACAGCAAAAATTTCCTTTGACTTGGCAGGGCAAAGGTGAATTCTCAGCAAGTGTTTCTTCACAGACACAGGCCTATTTTTCATACCAATATATCCCCTTGCAACCTTACGTTGTACAAAAATATTAAGACAGCACATGCAGCTCTCAGATAAAAAGCATTATAAGCTAGCCCAGCAATAGCAGATTTGCTGCAGATGATCCCTGTCCTCAGTTTTCAAGAAGACCATAACACTGAAGGTGACACTGCCTACCAGCAAATGTGCCCTTTGGTACTGAAGCAAGAAATGCCTGTGCGTGCAAGAACCTAACAAAAACTGCAGCATGAAACATGCCACAACCACTAGCTTGACCCAGGACATTTAAGTGTTTTAAAATAGTCCCATAGTATCCTGAAGCAAAGAAGAGTGAATTATGGCTGTCCCAGCTATGGTGCATCTACACAGCAGGTACAATGAGAAACAGCATGTGAGAAGCGACTCTGAGATCTGTCATCTTAACCAACAGCTTGAAAAAGAAAAGGACTTGAATAAACCAGCTGCAAGAACTTTGGTGCATGGCTACAAAGACTAAGCCTAGTTAAGTCAAAGTTCTTGTCCAGAAGAGAACACCTCAAATGATCAGCAAAGTGTCAAGGAGACACCTCTGCACACACTCATCGAGACTCAACTGTACCGCCAGCCATGTTTAAGAAGTCTGTTAACATTGCTCAGCTAAACATCCTTGGAGTTGCCCAGACTTCAGGGCCTTCTACAGCTCTCCTAGCACTCCCCTCTCCTCCATCAGAGGACAGATGAGGATATCTCCTACCTGGATGGAGCAGTTTTTATTTCACACTCTTCTGGGCCTAAAGAAGCCTGTGGAATACTTCCCCTAAAGTGTAATAGCAGACGTAATCATGCAAGAGTTTTCGTTTCTAAGGTGATTAAGAACCATTTGAGAAGCATGATGGGAATCTGCTTCCCAAGGAGAAGAAATGCAGGAGCAGCCTGAGCCATCGAATCAATCTATTTGAAGCAAACTTTTGCCATTTGCCAGTGCTGGCTGCTCACCAGCATTGGCATTATGACAAGAAGCATCTCTGGCTTACAAAAAAACCCCAACAACACAAACACAAGCACACTTTGTAAAGCACCTTGCTCTCCCAGTTTATACAAAAATGCATGCGATGATGGTAATCACATAACCAAATTGTAAAAGGGAAGGTGAAAGCAGCCCCTGAAGACAGATTCTTAATCCAAAGGTAATTTCTTGGAAGTCTAATGAGTCTGTGGAAAACACAACCAAGTCTTTCTGTGAAGTGCTGGAGTATCAACGTTCCAAATTAAATAGCCAGTAGACCAAAATTAAAGGACTAAGTATATCTCTTTGAAAGAACTCACCAACAGCCTTTAGAAATCAACTGGAAAAACATGGTCAGGAGTGATTTTATGGGTCAAACTCAAAATACTTAAACATCAAATAGTAAATTGACAGCCACTGAACAATAGAAAAGCAAATGTTCCCTGCAGGAATGACTACTCGCCAAGCAGGTAGAGCATTTAACAGCTGCAACTGGCATTGCTTAGCCAACCAGCAGACCACCCTGCCTCAACTTCCAGCTGATCAAAGCTCTGCCCAGCATGGGTCCTCAGGGGGAGCACACTCCTCTTGATGACCATCCCAGATGTTAAGAAAAAAACTCAAGGAGCAATTTCAACAAGAAGGTAACAAAGTCATGTAAAAGTTGTTCTCCCCCCTGCCCAAGTCACAAGCAGGCAATACAGCCTCAAGTATCAGAAATTTGCAAAGGGCACAAAACCTATTTATATTTTACTACTTGCACCCATAACATCATCACCATGGTCTAGAGTTTGGGCCTGCAGGAGATCCAAAGTGGGTGAGCAGGGATGCCAGTGATCAGCAAAAAGTACTAGGAAGCATCTGCAGGCAATATGAAGTCCCCCATGGCTGCAGGTCCAAACTGGACTCCTATCCCAGTTGTTGATTCAGACCAACACAAAGGATTGCTCCTGGAACAGGCCTGAAATAGTTGTTTCATGGCAGGGGGGGTGGAAATCACCTGCACAGATCTATGGCACCAGCCCAAAGCTGTAAATAAGCTCCCAGGGGAATGAAAGGTTACCACAAGCCTCTCTTTACCACTAGAAGGGCTGGAGACATTTCCTCAGCCTGTCTTCTCCAAATGCCAAACACCTGCACAAACACAAACCTTGCATCCTCCAAGCTCTTGCTAAAAGACAGCAAAAATATAAACAAATCACATACATCAGTTACTAAACTGCTGGCTTGTATATAGCTGATGAAATGCACACAAACAAGATTTTCTGGCAGCAAGAAGCAAGAATGAGATCATCTAGAAAACAGAACACGAATATTCTGACCAAATCCTCAAGTTTTAGCACAGAAGCAGTTTAAAAACTTTTATCCTTGGACAACAGAAGAGCACTACTACCATCAGATATCTAACTGATCAGCTCCAGGGAGGGTAGGGAAATAAATATTCTTTTCAATCTCATTTATGACAGCAAATATATTGAAGATGCAGCTAAACCACACAGATCCAAATTTGTCTTCAGCCTTACCACATCTGTAGCCGTTTCAAACCTGCCCTTTCAGGAAGGCAAACTGCAAAGCATCTATCAGTCTATGGCTTTGAACATACTCATGACACTGAGAACAGTGAGATTTTCCCGCACATACGAAGAGGAGCTCTGTGTGCACCCCAAAACACAATAACACTCCCAGCTGCTCATTTTCATTAGTTAGCACTTCAATCTTTTTTATTAATGACTTTCATACAAAAGAAAGTGTCCCCTGTGGGCCATCAAAGCACATATTAAACTGTGGTCTCCAATGCATCTGCTGTCCCAATTATATGCGAAATACAATCTCCTCGCCTCACAGGTAGCCTTCCTGAAGCTACCCATCTGAGCTTACAGGCACATGCACGTATGCAACAGCTCAGCAGCTCTTGGTGACGAGAGAAGTCTGACCTGCTGAGATTGCTCTTTCATGGGATAGTCACAGATCTGTCAGTAGATGATGTAATCCTGCATTTGTGTCCTTTCCTTGGAAAGTTTCAGCCTCACTTAAAAACACTGAGCATCCAACCAAAGCAGCATAACACAGACATAGTGACACTGTGCCCCCAACTGTGCTGAAGCTCGTTTTCCTTCTCAAGGGAGGCTCCCCAGCCAGATGCAGCCTCTTCCAAAACTCGCCACAATTAACCCCATATGCTGTACAACCAACCCACCAGTGTTAATTCCCCAAGGGATCTTCAGTCACCTGTTTCATTTATAGACTTAACTGTGTGCAACATCTTGAGTTTATAACATGCAGGTAAAACTTTGAATCAACTTTGCTAAAGGATTTCAAAACCAAGTAAACTCTTGCTGAGCACACAAGTCTGACAGACAAGAGGCTGCTGCTTAGGAGGCACCTGCTATTCTGCAATGCAGTATTGGATTTCCCTGCTCGGAGTTAAGAGCTGGAAATGATTCACTCTAGGAAGGAGGAGGAAGTTTATTTCAAGGCAGATTCACTCAACAGCTTTGTTCCCTCGTATTAGGAACTGTTCCCCAACCCAAACCTGGGGTTTAGATATGAACCACTCAGATGGGATTTCTGACCACGTATCTTATAATTCTCTATGCCAGAAAACACTTTGATTAATACTGAGTCATAATCACAGCAATACAAGAGAATTCTACCCCCTAGTATAGTACAGTATCCAGGCTGTTCCCATTTTCAATAAGCCTCAACCATTTCAGCTCCTTAATTCTAATGACAGATTGTTCTCTTCCCATCTGCCGCTTCCCTCCCCCTGTGCTAGGGGAGAAATTAGACACCAAAGGCAGAGCATACTCTGCTCTCTTGCTCCAGTAACCCCTAAAGATAGATGTACAGACTGACTGGGACATTACTTATTCCTGAACTACTTTTTATATACATATTTATACTCACACTCAGACTTAACATGTTTTTAATTTAGATGTATAAATGTATAGGCATTAAAGGATACATTTCTGGAAAGATAAGCACTGAATGACATTTAAAGGAGTAAAATTACTCCCAAACAAAAAAGACATAAAAGTTCATGCAATATGCCCATAGAGAAGCAATGCTGCCACTAATTGGCGGTCAAATGAAGACAGCCTTCGCATGCCACACAGGAGTAGATATGCCTATGTCTATGCTTTTCCTCTGGCATGATGAAAATATGTTTTTTTCATCTGGTATGAAAAAAATGGAGAAATTAAGTAGTTGGTATAATCCCTGTGTTCAACACAATTCTTTCTGATCCTCACTTACACAAATATTTGGTTCAGATTCAGACCTTGCAACAATGAACCAAGGCATGGGTCAGAACAGGCAATTGTGTTTGATGCCATCACAAGCTGCCTTTTCTACAGATGACAGCTGTTGGTTGCATAGTGCAGGATTTCTCTTTGTAAGCCCAGGGCTGCGTGAGACAAAAACAGTCACATGTTAAACTGAGACAGAGCCCTGGGTTCCTTTCCTCATCTGTACACAGAAGCAATAAAGGTTTACTTCCCTACTTACCTTGCTGTTGCAGTTTGTAGTCTGTGGAGTACGCCTTGCCTATGATGTTCCACACGGGCCTCAGACAACCAAAAAGTCCCTCAAGAAACCCACCGCTTCCACTGCCTGATCTGTTGAACTGGACTTTAATATCATCTGCTCCACTGTTGCCCTCTCCATCCATAGTGTTCCTGTTGCCCTGAGGAATGGCAGACTCCAACTCATCCTGCTCTCGCAGCTGCAGCACGCTGTTCTCAAACTGGTCCCTAGAGTCCTCGCTGATGCTGGTCAGCACTGCTGCAGTAACTGGGCTGCTCATGTTTTCAATGAGGTCTGCCTGCAGCAAGCCCTTCTCACGCACATCCTCTATGAGCTCGGGTGATGGGTGGTTTCCAGTAGATGCATGTTCATCATGTAACCTACTAAAGTCTTTATCTTCACAGAAAGCTTTGCTGATCGAGTTTGGAGAGGAAGACAAGCTCAGGTGCTCCTGAGTACTGGCCATGATGCCGTGAGTGTGCATCAAGGAGATGGTCTGAGTTGGTACTTAGAGAATTAGTACAACACGATTCAGATGTGACACATGTACCCAGTACCTGAAATGAGAGGAAAAAGAACTTTCAAATCTTTAAGTATTTTTACTATGTGCACTTTCACAGAGGCGAGCTGATAATTAACTAGACATTCCAGACAACTGCTGATACTTAGTAAATAATTACTGCCCTAAAAGACAGAAAAATTATTCCAACAGAAACTCCACTCACGGTACTCTCGGTAACCTACTCCAGGAATCGTCCAGTAAACAAACACCACAAGTTTTAAACAAAAGCTTTAAGGTCAAAACTCTGAAAGACTGCAGCAAAGAGCTGTTTCTTCATGGTTACTACAGCATTTATCAGACTGAGGCTGACCCCCAGGTGTTTCCCTGCTCAGGTGTGGTTTGAGTCCACTCACTGTTTCTAGGCCTGGCAGAGCCCATAAGCTCAGGATTCCTCTGCAAACCCTTGAGACAGGGCATTAGAGGAACTGAAGCATAGTGATACAGATGGCCTGGATCCACCAGGAGATGGTGAGATTCAAGGGAACAGTATTCCCTCCTCTCTTCTCTGATTTCCCTCCTTCCACAAGCCCAAAGTGCACATCCTCCCACAGCTCTCTGCTTTCTCCCTACATGAAGTTCCTGGTAGGTTGGGTATAGATACAGAGCTGGTACCCTTTTTAAAAATATCCCCCATCTCTTGCTGCGTGCTCCACAGAAAGACCCTTTTTCCACAGTCCAGCACAGTGACACCTTCCTACAGAGGCAGGCCGATAGCCAGGGGTCCCACTGCAGTAGCTGCCCACTGCCAAAGCACCTTCCTGAGCTATAGCCACTTCTGAAACAAGAGTCTCTAACTTTGTGCCACAAGTAATTCAGAGCATTTGGACTGTAACACACAACAAAGTCCATTTGTAAATTCCATATGAAGTTGAGATCTTTTTGTTAAAAAGATCAGTTACACTGAGTGCAAAGTCCCAATCTCTGCAAACAGCCACAGAAAGGAGTAAGTGGCCAGGCAGCACACAGCCAATCGAAAGGGAACAGCTCAGCCCTGTAACTTCTCAAGATGAGGTCATTACAGAGAAGAGAGAGAAGATCTTCAGCCTGGTGTATAAAAACCTCATGCCCTGGGCTTCAGCCCCACTCAACAGTGGAAGCAGCAAATGGGAACAGCCAGGAGCCTGTTTTACACTCTCTGCCTGATCACATGGGGTATGCATAAAAGCTTTATTGGCGAGACATCACTTAGGTTGTAAACTTTCTTCTTTAAAAGAAAGCAAAACAGCAAGGCAAAAATTACACCACAGTCCATGCTGCTAGAGGAGCTGAATTAGACTTGTACTGGAAGCCCAAGAGCTGTTTATTCCTGACCTACCCAGGACCAGTGTTAGAATGACCACTAGCATGGGAAGCTGCAGGGTGAGTGCAGCAGTATGGTTACTACTACTAGTAGTTGTTACATTGTAATAGTTAATGCAAGATGATCACAGGTTTTGTTGTCAGTACAAAGAAGAAAAGGGAATCATTACAGAGCTGAACAGAACTTCAGAAAAATACCAAAACAATTCAGCATTCCTTGGCATGGCCCCTGCTCATTTCCAGAAGTCTGAGAGACAAGTGATTCTTAAACAAAAGCAAAATGTCACCGGTGTTCCTACAGAGAAATATGCTTTTCATGACACAACATATTAAGCAACACAATATCAGTCAGTTTCCACTTCAAGAAACCCTAGAGTAAGACACAAAAAATATGACGTAACAGTGTCCCAAAATATCTCAAATTTATATTGGGAAGCTCATGAAGGATTAAATCAGACTGGGAGGGTAAAATACGTTTGCTGTTACATGACTGAGTTCATTGAGAGAGTCTACAATTTTGCTTTTACCTTTTTATGCAGTTTTCTGAATTTGGAATTCTTGACTGCATAGATTTAGCAGGAAAAAACCCCAGCTTTTCCTGTACATATTTCATAATTTCCTAGTTTTCAAGTGGATTATCAACACTGTATGTGACTCTTCTCCTCACGTTTGTCTCAGCATTGCCTAGAAAGTTAAGTGTGTCTCTTCGATCCTGCTGCTGAAGCACAACATACACACCATTATGCTGCTAATACCTGCTAGACCACCCTGACCCTCAGTTAACTTCTGCTCTGGTATTATTTTCCTTGCAGACACCTGCAGCCTCCCACCACCACTGGGGCTCAATACAGCAGACAATGCAAGTGTACACAGAGAATCCTGGGGTTTGATCTCAGTAAAAAAGATTAAGTTTAGGCAAGCCACGTGCATTTCCTATGCTGCAGAGTGGGCTGATGGCAGAATCACAGGGACACAACTCTAAAGGACCTCTGGAAGTTATCAGGTTCAACCTCCCTTCTACCTGCAGCAGGATTATTGCAACACAGCTCAGCGACAGCTACAGTAACCCAGCCCAGAACAAACCCCCCACCTTCAGAGACCAAGATTTAGGCATTTCAAATCAAAGACAGCCTTTAAGCATAGTGCCCTGCCATCTTATATGCTCCTCTATCTCCTACATAGAGAGAGGAGACATGCAGAAGTTAAATTATTTTTTTAACTGGCATGATAGAGCCTTATTTAGGTACTTACATAAGCAGCCTGATTTTTCAGAGATTTATCGAACTCATTGTTTTGAGGGCATGAGACAATATCATTTATTTTAAAACAACTTTGTATTTGAAGAGGTCTAGCTACACCAGGGGAGGGGGGTAGAAGGTAGCTTCTGCCATAACACATCTATGCTGACTTGTTGCAGAAATTATTTTTTTTTAATTATCTTATGTTACAGTAAATTCTGCAAAGCGTGACCTCTTCCCTTAGCAAAATCTGATTTAACACAGACAAATCAGGTTGTCTTTGACCTTGCCATCTCTTCAAACAAGGGAAGAACATCTTTCGAGCTTTATCATTGTGCCTCCCCTATTCTTTCTTGGTCAGAACTTTTCCCAATAAAAGAAATCTTTGCTTCATTCAATGAAAAGAAAAAAAAATTATGAAAAAGTTTTATTACATATAGCCTGTTTGCCATATGGGATGTTTATGATCGGTGTGTGTTTTACAGTGAAGAGCGTAGACAAGTGGTGTTATGCGTCTATCTTAGTGATGCTTCTGCTGTTGCAGTCTTCAAGTCAAAAGCTGAAAGCTCTATGTGCGTAGGAGGACTGTGTGCATATTTAAAATACTCAGATCTCATGAAGTGCTGCTGCAAAAGCAGACTTCAAGGCAGATCCTCTGATTTGAACAGTTTTGATAAGTTCATGCACTCTGCAGCTAACAAATTTATTTTACATCTGTACAGAAATTTGACGCTCAGTGTAATTTTGTATGATCACAACTTTTTGTAAATGATTCCATTTTCAGGCAACGTATTTTACAAGGCAAAATCCCACTGTGCCCAGACAAAAGGAAAGTGAGACTGTACCGCAGCACATCCGACAGCCTGAACTGCAGTTTAAATCAATTAGAAAAGTGACAGTTTACCCGAACAAGCACCAGAGCAGGTGAATCAGTTATCAGAAGGTGTGCTTTCATGTTTTGCCCAATACTGCATGTGGTCCTGGAGACATCTGTCCAGTAGGTGTTCTCACATGCACAAAGCAACCAAGGTGCACAGCCACCTATACAAGCCAAACACTTTATATTAGAATGTCAAAAGCAATGGTCAGGTTTGATGACAGGGCAGAGCTAAATGCCTTGCATGGACCATAATACAAGTTTCTCCTTCAAAAAGCAGTGCTAAAAATAGAGTAGCAAATCACAGTTCCAGATACAGCACACAAACAAAATGTTAGTATGCTGTAGAGGCTGTGTAAGTACAAAGCAGTTACCACTTGTTTCGTAACAGCACAAACGTCTAGTAATAATAGATTTCTTTCCTTGAAGCACTATTTCCTCTATCACTCTGTCTAGCGTATTCTATGCTTGCACTTCCAATATCCAAAGGAAATAAAAGCAACTGTCTGATCCATATTTAAGGGCTCAAAGAGCTCGAAGAAACTGATACATGGCAAATATCAGGGACAGAAGACATCCCTGTCCAAATCTCTACTTATATTCAAGCCCTGGAGTTCCCTCGCTTTTTTCTGGTACTCAGTGTGCTTTCCTTCTGGCTACATTAGGTACAAGAAGGTAACTACACCTTTCTGCACTGATAACACAACTGATAGAGATTACAGCGGTGTATCACCTCAAGAGTAGTACAATACTCCTGTCTTGGGACAACACTTTAAAATGTTCTAGAATCTTACAAAAACACACACCAAAAAAAGCTTATAAAATATAGTTATCTTGCTACACATATCTTGGAGTCAAGTTCTCCTGCTCTTTGTGATTCTCTCTCAGTTTGTACATGGAATTTTTACAATAGTTTGATACACAATTCTCTCTTATCTCTTGACCTTCCACACTGCACAACTGCAGCACAGGAAAGCACTGATAGTCACTGAGTTGGCAAGCACCAGAGCTTCGGCTGGTACTTCTGACCTTTGGGGTTTGAAATCACATGATTTTATTACACAGAAGTTGAACAGACTTTTTCTTTTGCAGATCTCCTGGTGAGGAAAATGCTGTATGAGTGGGTCAGATACTGCACTTTTATGCTTTTACATTACTTGGAATATATGCTTGTGTTTCACAGGGGTTTTTTTGGACATGAAAACATATTAACTTGGTGCAGTCTAGCCCATGTTATGGGCAAATCTTTAAGCTAACTATGGAGTAGCCCAAGGCAAAAGCTTGTGTTTTTTCAAGCAAATCAACCTTTTTCTGGAGACACTGGTCCTTTAAGGAAGCACGTTTCTTCCGCATCACAACATAATCCCGTATCACTCTTGCATGAATGCCCAACCTCAATCCAGCCTTATTTTTAAATATTACAATTAAGATATTGCCAAAGCATCACTAATTCCTGATAGATGAATATTCTTCATTTGACCCACTTGACATTTTCTGACTGTTACTGCAACAGCTCTGAATACATTTATGCATATAACATAACTTACTCCACATGCAAACAAACAGCACATTTATCTGGAAAAACTGAAGTGTTGCAGTACTGGCTTTTTTTGCGGTTTACCCCATTCATTCTGGTTGTCAGATGAATATTACATTACTCTGTACCTCCTGCAGAATACTGACTGGAATAAATACTTTTAATTTCAGTAAATATTTGGATGCCACCTCAACATAAGATGAGTAACTTTTGCAGACACCATAATTATTACCTGAGCTAAATTCCAAAATGTTAACGGAATATTTTAACGTAGCCATGGGCATTAAGCACGAGACCACTGACATGTAACTATGCTCTATGTAGCTATGCCCATATTATCACAACAGAAACTTGAACTCATGTGTCTGTTGATTTAAGTTACCCTTTATTAAATATATTCAGTCCATCCTAAAACAGGGATGCGTAACTTTTGGCAAAAGTGTTTGTACAGTTGTAATATACTTTTGTCTGTTACTGTATCAGTGAGAAAGAGAACTCTGTCTGGCCTTCTGGTCTGAACTCTCTCTGACAATGACAAAATAATACAGTATACCAGCCAAAAAATATTCATAATGGCTGAATTCAAGCTCTGTGCACAGAGCCAGCTGTAGGTTTGCTGAGCACCGACTATATTGCTATATTCCAACTAAGCTTGTCAAAGTACAAATCAGCAACACCTAGACTACAGCATGAGAAGAAACAATAGCACACCAGGATGACAGGTTCATCTATCCCCATTTCCTGCCTCCAATACCCAAGAAAAGGACCTGCAGGCCATGAAACCTTTCCAGTGCAGTGCCAGCCAGCTCCCCAAGATGTGCAGCTCGCTGGCTTTCTCCATCAGCAGCACACAGCAGTACCATTCTCTTCTATAGCCCACAGAGTATCTCTCCCGTGAAAAATGCATCAAATAGTTTGGGTTTTGTTTGCCTCCGCCCCCCCCCTTTTTTTTTTGTTAAATAGAACACTTTGCCAACCACTGTGCTGCAGCGAGGAGCTTTGTAGCTTAACTGTATGTCATGCAAAGCAACACTATTCTTCACGTTGCATTTCTCATGTAATTCCTTTCTTTGAGCAACTTTTGAATTCACTGTTTCAGTGACATCTGAACCCTAATTATCTTCTTCATGCCAGCTGTGATTTTATGAACTCTCTCATTGTCCACTCCAACATTTTTTTCAAGTTTAAATTCCCTCTCTACCTTCTCCCTCACCGTATGAAAGCTGTGCTGTTTCTTTTATCACCTCTCTACATCTTTTCTACTTCTCCTGTTATTACCTTAGAGTTGGGGGAGTAAGACCACAGATGGAATCCTCAATGTGGGCACACCACAGAAATGTATAACAGTATCATGATCACTTTTTTCCTGACTATTCCTCTAAACCTACCTGAAGCCTAAACAAGCTTCAGGATGGTGGGGTAACTTCCACAGGTCTCTTAAAATCTTATTCTTAGGTAGTAAAAAGCTAGGTCAGAGCTTAATGCCTGCATACAGGATGTTAAGATTAAATTGTATTTAATCAACACTAAATTTGACTGACATTTTACCATTCAAGTTCACAAGAGCTTTCCAGTACTCTCTGCAACTGGTTTACACGTTTATTATCCTGAACATATTCCTTCTGTAGGCTCACAGCATAAATGTTCTTCCTTCAGAATCTTCCTAAATATCTGGATAAGGGAAGAGAAGGTGGAAAGGAGTAAGAGCAGTGAAATCATACAGCAGAGCTGTACGACAAATCCTTTTAGAGAAAAATATTTCTACATTACTTTCTATTTATTCCTACACTTATTTCATACCGTTTAACCAATCATTTGTCTGCGAGACAGGCATCCCTGCTATTTTATAGCTGTTTATTTCTCTAAGAGTTCCTCATAAGTATTCTTGCCAAAATCCCAACAGATTGTATCAGCCAGATTCCATTTTCTAACATGCTCTTGACTCCTCCAAAGAAATTTAATAATATTCCTAAACTGTTGCTTCACATTAAAAGAACTGTGTTGACTCTTAACCGTCCATGAAATTTGTGTTTCTGCACTGGTTCTCAGCATAGGAATGAATTTCTATCTCCACAAACACTAGATAAATATTTAACTAGAAATTCCTTCAACATAAGGTCACAAATTTGTGGGAGGTGGAGAAGTGGTGCTTGATTGGGAAAAAGAAATCACACATCCACTTCTTTTTTTGGGCACAAGGAACAAACAAAGAAAAAAAATCTCTGAGAACAAGGCAGACAAAGAGCAAATCCACCCCCTACCCCTCCTTGTATTCAGGGAGACCTCTTCACCTGATTTCAGTGGAGGAGAGATCAATTCCTGTTTCACCTGCTAGTCAGCTTCGCAAAGCACAGTCTGTGGAATAAGCAGCTTACATAACCGCATGTTTTCAGCACTACATACATAAATGCTTCCTCTATCCTGTATAAGGTATTTTTGGATCTGCTAAAATGCTACTGTGTTCTTCCAGGGCTTTGCATTCTTCTGCTCAGATATTGCATAATCTGATGCCATAGGAAATAAGTGATGTTGCATAATGATTCTTATATTCACTGCAGGATTTTGGTACTACATGACTCTGTTGCAAAGCAGTACTTACTTCCCTGTGTTTCTGAACTGAGGTTCTCAGGTTTTATTGAAGAAAGGATAATCTATCACTCACCCGCCTTTGGGGTAGGGGTAACAAATCAAGTACCACCTTGTACCACACTGTTACAAGAATCTCAATTCATAAAAATCCATTTTGACTTTATCTGCCAATTTGCTACTTCTGTTTTCCCTCACTCCGGTTGTTCGCATGTCTTGAGCTACTGGCACACATTAAACACCAGAATATACAATATTCTGATGTCTAACTGACCACTGATACCCTCCGTCACAGGCTCATCAAAACTACTGTAAAATGTTTAGGTGGTCTAAGAGACAGATTAAATGCTGATTAGCTTTTTATACTACTGAATTACTGTTGGAATCTGTCTTAGATCAAAATTCAGAAATCTTCTTAAGTTACACTCTTCTCTTTCATCTTTCCAGCTGTCTTCATAGCATGAAACAACTTTTAAAATGCAGTCACAGACTTCAGGCTCTTCTTCCTTTTCCTCACCCTTTAGAATTCTGCACTTCTTTCTTACTCCATTAAAGATCCATATTATACTATTAAATAACAGTATAGAATAAAGTATTTTAATTAAAATATTTTATAACTACAGAAACGGGGTGGGGGGAGTTAAGTTCACAGGTGCCTTACAACCTCTTTGACACTGCCACATGAAGCCATTCAATGTTCCGGTACTACCAACGAACAGTATCTTGTAACTTCCCCCACTTACAGAACAGAAACATCGTATTTTCCTCCAAGGAGTAGCGTTAAGATTAATTAATGTCTTCAAGGTCTTTGAGGATGAAGATCAATATTAGACTGCTATTTTCAGGAATGCCGTGAATAAATCAAACTCTCACTAAATCCTGTGAAACATCAGACTCAGGTCTCAAGTAAATTCACTCACACACTTGTTTGTATTTTTGTAGTAGATATGAATTGTTTAATATTTGCAAAGCACATTTGACATGTAAAAACTATACACACAATCTTCTCAGCACTATCAGCTTACGTGCTTTATACCTGGAACTAAAGTAAATAAATATTCATGAAAGTACAAAAAAAATGACTGGGTACATGCAATGCTCTGGCCTCTTAACAACTCTACTCCAGGTACCAGAGTGTGTCTACCTGATGAGAAGGGAAAAGGGACCCTTGAAATCTAGCTGGCAGATCTCTCAGGTGAGAATTGACAGTAGTAGTAAGTTGTATTTAGTAAGTACCATATATGAGCAAAGAGGATTACTCCTCGACAGAGAAGCAAGCACAATGACCTGCTCAGGAGCCTCTATTAAGCCTGTATTACTGACACAGCGTAAGGGGTTAGAGTAACATCCAAGAGGTGTGATCCTATTCTTAGGCCACTCGAGCTTTACGTGATGGTAACACGATCAAGACAGCACAGACAACACGCAGTCATGGACTGAAGAACCATAGAGGAGTGCCCAGAGACCTGACATGACATGTGCCATCGAACACCCCGAAGAGACCTTCCAAAGCAAGCACTTGGCCCCTTGGCTCTTCCCTACTAGCTCTCTTTTGTCCACAGCTGCTATAACAACTTTTGAGAATCTTGTCAGGCACATAAGGATGAGGAGGTTAGATTTTCTGTGTTTCAGCAGAAAAGTTACAGCTGTACATCTGCATTACTGATTCTGGTGTCCTCCAGAAGGTGATGGAGTAATAGGCTGGGGACAGGAAAGGACGAACATCCTAGGAACGAAGAAAATGTCCACACAGAGAGACCTTCATTCCTCAAGCCCATTGTGCTGGAAAAAGTCCAGCCTCCCACCCACACCCCACCAGGACTTTCTCCTTCCTTCCCTTACAGCACCTCTCACGCTGAGCAAGCGACAGCTCCAGAAGAAACAGCACAAACAATTAAAGGTTCACCAGAGGATTACAAAACCCACATACTTGACACACAAAAATCTATTCTTCACCCTGGCCTACACCCAGCTGTTGCTAATGCCTTTGAACCCACTCCAACGACCGACTTTTCGCCTGAAGTTGTAAACAGGGAAACAGGACAAAGGTCAAAATGCACGTTGAGTATTTATAGGGGTGGGAGTAAATACACACAGCGCTTCTGCTCCCAGCCCACCTCAGTATTTCTGCCACAGCTGCCAACTTGCTATTAAATCCAAAGTAGTATGTGTTTTAGGTGAAATATTTACTCCCCGCTCCCCAAGATGTAAGAATGATTTGCTGCAATGTCACAAAACCAGTGCCTACAGAAGCCTGAGCCCTTGCATGGGACGGATTTGCCAAAGAGATTAAAAGAAAAAAAAAAAAAAAAGTCCCATAAACTGGCCAGGGCTTGCTGAAGAAAACTCCTGAAGAAACTCCTGAGAGCTTCAGCCTCTTCTGAGAATGCAGAGGTAACATTTGCCTCAGTTGACTCATTTTGATTCAGTTATGTCTGAAACATAACTGGAAGGTGTAAAAGCAGTAAATTTGCTGCTCTCTTCCTCCAAAGACAGGATCTCAGGTTAGAGCTTGGCTAGAGCACTCCATGTATGGCATGGTTCAGGCACCTTACCCTGCCAACCCTGGCCCAAAGGACCAGAGCTGAAAAAGAACTTGCAATGACTTTTCTAGCTGTTCACGCGATTGATGTCAGGATTCTTTTATTTTTATATTAAAAAAAAGCTTTATTTAGACACTTTTCCATTTTGAGAAGTCCTACTATTTGAAATCTACTCTACAGATCTCGAATGCAGAAAGTCTGGAACAGGTACCAGATACGAACAACTCCAGTCTAATCAGTCATCATTTCACGTTTACTGTAATAAGCTCAGAAGAAAACAGGGAATACTGTAACACGTTTCTTATCCTGCCACTGCTTAGAGTGGAATCATATTTTAATAACTACTAATAGTGAAATGGCTTACCTAGGGGGAGATTTTCAAATAAATCATTACTCAGTTTTCTGATCCACTGGAAATAAGCCACCTACCAAATCTTTACAATATGAGACAAAAGAGGAACACAAAAAATGCAACCAGGGGGGAAAAAAAAAAAAAGGAAAAAGAAAAAAGAAATAACAACAACAAAAACCCCAACATTTGTTAAGCACAAGTGGACATACAGCTGAGAAGTAGTATATTCTGTGCCAGAAGTTATTTGCTAATTTCAGGCACAGGGGTCAAAATGAATACTAGACATAAATTTAACTATCAGAGAGCAGGGGACAAAGACAAATCTGAATGACAGGAACCGTTCTAGATCAAAGAATCCAACTGGAGGCCCCAAATACAAGAAACAAAACTGGTGTTAAAGGAAAACAAACAGAAGAAAAAGCACTGCATCAAAATCATGATTTATTTGTTTTTCATGTCCAAATTCTGTTACAGAAACAGAGGTTCAAAGGGTTGCCACTCTCTAGAAACAAAACATTTGTGGACACAACAAAAAGGATAGTAACAAAAACTTCTAAGCTAATGACAACTTTAACCTTCACATTCTAGGATATCCCAAGATGTCTGTGGCTACACACACAGCAGTAACTGTAAAAAGTGCCCACATTTGCAAGTCAGACTGGCTGAATCTCTCGCATTTCACCCATCCATTTGGGTTTTATTTCAAATATTTTCATATTTCCTTCCTCAAAACTATCAATCAAAATATATTCCTCCAGTTTCTTCTATTGAAGAGACTGCTTATTGATAAAATCAGTATCCAAACACAGGGGCCTGATATCATCTTTCTCCAGATTAACTGAAAACATCCAATTTTTCACGTCCTTAAGAGAGATGTGGCTTGATACAATTAAGTTATTGTAGTATCTGAACTACACACACACCCCTCCGAAACCAAAAATAACGAGTAGCTCCACTCATTTCATTGGGAGAAAACATGATATCATGCTTCACTCAGGTAAGATATGACAAATCTCACCCCAGTAAGCAGTATCGTTAACTGCAGTGGTATTCCCAGCTTCCTCATCTATTAGGAAAATGAGGGGTAAAAATCATGTGCTCAGCACAACAGACAGTTCAAACTGCTATTTTCAATAATAAAGGAACTAATTCCTACCTGGCTGATAGAAGGAAAAAAAAAAACAAAACAAAACACCACATCTCTTCTTCATCTCAAAAATAAAATGAAATATTGTAACACAACAGAAGAATTGTTTGGTTAGCCTATAAGGAAAAAAATTACAATTGTCATGAAGGCAAAAAAATACAATTCTGCTTCTTTATATCATCTCCAGTAATTCTTATGTCATTCCCTGTATATTCCATATATATCCATTCTCCATTGCCATTTCCTTCCCCTTTAAAAGGGGGGCACAAGAAGATAACGTGCAAAATTGCAACTGAAAAATGTCTAGCACACTGACAAGCAGAAGGAAAGGCCATCTATCAGATTTGTATGCAGTGATGGATAAATTAAGGTTTCACGTTTCCTCTTCCCTTCTCTCAGCATCATTTTTTCAGCCCTTTCACATCACAAATGCAACATCCATCTGTCCTTCTGAAATAAATGGCGAAAGGGTAACAGCGATCATTAAACACACACAAACACATACGCTTCAATAAAGAAATTTTCATCTAAATACTTACAAGGATTAAGATTTCCTATGTGATGCTCCATTTTCTTGTTTTAAAAAGATGGAAGGCAAAAAAAAAAGGAAGTGTTGCAAAATAAAAGGAAATTCCACCCACACAATCCTGCAGCCTGCTGCAAAGAAGCACAGAAGCGTGCTGACGTCACGGATTCATGAATGGATGTAAATCAGGCTGTTTCGAGATTCGGCGGCGCTGGCTGGGGCTGCGCACTGCGAGAGGCAGAGGGGAGCAGGGGGGCAGCCAATCCGGGCAGGCACCGCCAGCCACCTTCTGCCACCAAAAATCTGGGCACTGAACAGCGCAAGCCCACCGCCCGCCCAGCC
>JANHFX010005135.1:6959-17770 GCA_027560015.1 Chloroceryle amazona
GAAAGGAGGGGAAAGGAGGGGAAAGGAAAGGAGGGGAAAGGAGGGGAAAGGAGGGGAAAGGAGGGGAAAGGAGGGGAAAGGAGAAAAATCAAACACCCCTGTCACTAGGACGTACAGTAAAATCTATTTACTATGCAAATAATCTTTTCCCCAAGCCAGCTGGTTATGACACTCTCAGATACATCTACTGCAAAACAGTAAAAGGTGGAGGGAGGTTGGTGTCCCATTCCAGTTGTCTCTGTTCCACCTCTCACCTCTGAGTTCTGCTGAATGTGACATTTTTCCCTGGCGCCTAATACATGGAACTCTGCTGCTAATTTTATGCACAGAGTTCTCATGCTGTGTAATTTGAGGCCAGAGACTCCTCCAACAGCCTGCCAGACAGAATACACACCCGTCCACACTGCTGCTGCTGAGGAACTGGGGGAAGGGAGAAGGAAATGAGCCAAACAAGATTCCAAACTTGTCCAAGATGTTAGGCTGATTTTTGGCTCTCTGAGCTACATGGGATCTATCTCCAGCTCTCCCTGTCCTATTTGTCAACAGACCAGTCCAGTAGATTTGCCAGCAATTACAAAGACTCAGTCAACTTAAGGTGCTCACTTTTCCCCTTCTCTTCACATACTAGATTCTATCTGGCTGCTCTCAGATGAAGTCAGGTTGCTGGTCACAAGGCTCTTTTAATACTAGCCTGAAAGAAAAATAAGAAGTGATTTCTGCAGAATTATAATCAACGATTTAAAAGAGAAACCAGCAACTCTTTTTCCCCACCTTGGTTAACATCTCTGCATCTCACCGAGCTGGTCTGCAGTGTAATATATTCCACTGAAATGAGAATGGACAAGGAACTGTCAAAACCTGGCCTGCCCATACTCCAAAGGGGATTGAACCGGATGCATTCTCATTAACTGAACAGAAAAGCCTTTGTGTCAGACACCCCGCTTTGCTTCCAGCTATCTGGACCAATTTTTGCTGAAGCTTTTTAGTGGAATTAGAACTTTCCACAGTAGAGGAAGTATTGAATTAGACCCATTTTTGGTACTACTTACTTCAGTGCTGGTGCTGATGATGTCAGAAGAACATGCCATACCACTGTCTTCTTCCAAATGCAGCTTTTCTTTCTCTTGACTGTATCAACCACTAGACAGTGAGGGAATTACAGGATAAAAAAAAAAAAAAGAGCTTTTGATAACACAATCATATCAATAAGTTCTCCTACTGCAAATACTTTATGCCAGAACAAAATAAACTGCACTGCCTTCTTTGGATGGTAGAGCATCCTCCTCACTAATGCTTCTTCTTTCATAATTATGTTGACCAGCAGTGTTAAGTACAGTCCTGGTCTTAAAAAAAACAAAAACACAACAACAAACAGATCTCAGGCCTTGCTGTACAACGAGTGCTATTATAGCTCACAGACCTATCTGAGATTAACTAAAATCTTTCTTGAGAATATGAGAAGAGATGGGACTCATACTGCTGTTCAGCTGCAACACAATGAGCTTTGATATCCAAAGAACCTTCTTTAAAGTTCTTCTCATCATGAAATATGTGCCTGCGTAGAGAGAACAAAGGAGGAAAGACTGGGATGCTGAACATAGTCCTTTATTCCATATCTGGGGTGTGGGATAAACAAAAGATGAGGCATAAAGGTCAGATAAGTTCATATACTGACCTGGTACAGCTGTCAACATGCTCAGATGAAGAAGAGAATGAGAGGACAAGCAGGGACAATGCACAGTTGATAAAAAGATCACAAAAGGAAAAAAAAATAAGGATGTGGGGAAACAGTCGGATATAAAGAAGGATTGAGAATAATCTCTCTCTCCTAGAAGGACATGCATTGCATTTCCAAACTTGACCCACATGTATCTGGCTATCCAGTTTATGAGAGACATGAAGATGACCAGCCAGCAGGCTGGCCATAAATTATATCTCCTAGATAAATCAAGATGATTTACATGAGAAGAGAGGGAGGGAAAACTGATGAATAAGAATCTTGCCCTCCAAGGCATTGCCTAGGAAATACTCTTTTGGCACCTAAACATCTGCAGGTGTCCTGAGGTGGCAATAGTCCTTGCCAAGACATCTCCATTATAAAAGCTAATAGATAAAGCCTTTTATCCACTGCCTGACAACATGACTGCCTAGCACAACTATCATTTCAGATCTGTGATACCTGCAGTTTTGCTGACCAAGCTTTGCTCAAATCCTTGTTATTTTCTCCCTTTTTTTTCATATATATCTTTATGGTTTATCTCTTTTATTTAGATATATATGCACACACTCTTTTTCTTTTATTGGTGTTTTGTTTTTGTTTATTTTTCTTTTTCATTAGCAAAACAGTGTCCAGTAGGTCAACAGAAACTATTTTGCCTCTCTACTAAATGCTTATAAGGCTGTATCTGGAATGTCCCCAAAACAAAAGAAATATTGACAACCTGGATAGAGTTCAACAGAGGACAAATAAGGCTGGAGCATATGGTATATGAGGAAAGGCTGAAGTAAATGAGTTTGTTTAGCTTCGAGAATAGAAGACTGGGAGAGAGATCTAATTGCAAATTCAACTAATGAAGTGGAATTGAAGAGGAGACCTAGACTCAGTCTTCTCTTAGGTGGACAATGAAAGGATAGGAGACAGGAACCACAAGTTGCAACAAGAGAAAAATCTCACTGGGGAGATCCCTGTTGGACTCCAGAAGAAAATTTTTCACCATGAGAACAATTAGAGTTTGGAATAATCTCCCAGGGGAAGTGGTGTATTCCCTACACTGGACAGTTTTAAGACTCAGCTTAACAGCTGGTCCAACTCTTTTAAACTCTCTCTCTCTCTATAATTTTATATTTTACCTTAAAAGGTTGGACTATATGATCCTTGAGGTGCCCTCCAACCCTGTATTCTATGATTCACTAGACATAAGAAAAAATCTTTCAACATGACACTGGAACAAGGGTCCAAAAAGGCTATGGGATCTCCATCCAGGGAGATCTGCAAACTCTGACTAAACAGGCTTGATTTATCTTTTATATTCGCCCAGCTTTGAGCAAGCCATTGCATAGATGACACCCAGTGGCCCCTTTTATCCTTATTATTCTATATTCTATATCCTTATTATTCTACATTCATTTACCAGGTGCTATCTTCAGCTAACCATCTCCATCACCATTACTGGTCACCTTATTAAAGACAATCTGCTTGACCTAAATGAAAATCTCACTGTGAACATTTCACAGTCTATGGTACAGTGCTATAAAATTTTCCATATAAAAAGAAAACAAAAAAATGAATGGGAGTAAGCACAAGTTTTCCTGTAAACAAAACTTCTAAAAACATTACTTTTAATAACTTCATAGCAAAACATATTGCTGGATATTATCAGATTGGATTGCCTGTAAGAAGCAATCAACTGACTCTATGCCTTATGCATACTATGTACCTCATGTACCTGCAAATTCTTTTCTCTTTGACATCAACATTTCTCTCCTCATAACTTTTCCTTGGTGGCACTCATCCCTCTTGCAAGTCCATCTTACTCCTCAACCTACTTTCATCCTCACTTCTTTGGGTTTTTTTTTAATCCTTATTTCACCCTTTATTCTCCTAGTCCTGAATCTCTGATCCTGAGTTGGAAAAGAATTCATCAGAGCACCTCCCTAAAGAGCAGTTAATTGGAGCAGGCTTTGGGACTGCTCCTGCTCTGTCAGCTCTTTCTTGTCAACAGATCTATCAAGTATGTGGGGAAGCTTTGGAATGACCAAGAAACCCATAAACTGACCCGGTAATCCCAGGGAAAGCCTGATCTGCATTAACAATTCTTGGAAATTATACAAGAGAGTCTGATGCCTAAATTATCTTAAAGCAGCCTTCCTCAAATGATGCCTGACAAAGTACTGAGTGCTTGAAATGGGGGGAAAAGGGGAATATGGCTACAATACAAATAAATAGAGAAACTAAACTTATGCACTAATTTTATTAGTAGCAATAAATATAATTCTTTTCTTTTGCCTCTGTAGCTTGGCTTCCATTGCCCTCAGCCTCTTTATTCTTGTTAGTGTTGTAGCATTTAGACACCAAGAGTCTTAGTGTAAGATACAAAACAGTGACAGAAATTTAGCAGGCCTGGCAACATGTCTGACATGGCCAAAAAAAGAAAGATGAAGGAAAATTCACACAACTTCATATTGGACTCTTAAGGCCATTAACTAGTGAGCAAATCAGAAAGGCTGCAGAATGCTACAACCATGCCAGGTTCAGAGAATAAGAATCACAGAAGATAACACTTTCATCAGAAAACCATGTAAATCCAATTGGTATTTCAGAAATATCACTTGAAAATTCAGTGTAATTTTGCTCTCAGTTAAGGAAAAGTCCCTGTTCATATATGTTTGAATGCTTACCAGTCTACCTACGTCATGTTTGTAAACAAAGACTTTATGAATACCAAAACATTTTACACAAGAAAACCTGTCAGTTTCTCTCACTCGTTCCATATTCTGATTCATCAGAACAGATCTGTATTCCCACTCTGAACACTTTCTTTCCAATAGTGCTTTATTCCACATGTTGCAGGGAAAAAAACCTCTGCATACAAAACACACTTGCTTGCCTTGGCAATATTCTTCACATTCTCACTTCTACTGACAATTCTCTTATGCTTTCAAAGCCTATCAAATTTAGCTAGGCTAACAGCAGATACTCTACTTCTGCATCTAATCCTTCTTCACATCTCAATAAACTCTTTGTTGAAATAATAGCTATCCAGCTGCTAAACCCACAAGATAATTAAACACGGTGTTAAAGGACATTTCTTTTTAAGCAGATTTAAGTTTTATCAAATGATTGCTTTATATGAATTTGAATAATAATTATACAAATACTTTTTTTCTTTTTAACCTTTTCTCACCTAAGTCCTTTCTTGGGCCCTTGGGCATTAGAAAAACTAAAAATGTAACTGTGGGACAGCAGAAGAAAGCATGAAGAGGCAAGGAAAAAGAAAAAAAATACAAAAAGAAAAAGAAAAAAAGCATGAAGTAGTTACTGGATTCTCATTTAGGCTCCAAATCTGGCTTCAGAGGGACTATTCATAGTTTAAAAGTTAAGCATAAAACAGAAGGCTGAGCAAGATCACTGTGCCTTTGCCACAAAAATTGTTTCTCACTGTGAGACACAGAAGGTCAATACTTACGAAAAGCCCTAGTTACAGTTGGATCTACAAAATGTACTGCAGTATAAAAGCAAGTGAAAAAGAGGCATCTAGGAATAGAAACTTCTAGGGATGTTTAAGAAGTCTATTCTCCAAATAAATATCTCTGAGTTTTCTTGTCTTGATTTTGCGTCCCCATTTTTAACTGCACGTAGAAAGTGTTGGTCAACAGGTCTACTATCCACAGACAGTGTTAGGAAGATGCTGTGCATTCTTAAGAATTCTTGCTTAAATTAGTGCTGCCACAGATCTGCAAAGACTTTATCTACACTTGGCAGTCTATAGAAAAGATGTGATGGGGAAAATGAGTTAACAATAGCTAGTTTTAATGGGCTAGCAAACTATTTGGTACTATGGGAGAAGGGTTTTTGCCATATGCTGTTGATTCCAACCAGGATACCCTTTCCTTCACTTCGCAAAGGGAACATTTCTTTTAAATATTTAACATTTGGTTTTCTTTCTCCGAGTGTCTCTATCTACAAAAATCCCTTCTCACCTAAAACTAACCTGTTTATTTCTCTAAACTGTGACTGTATGGTGTGCTACCATTCTAAGGGAGACTTTACCAGATGTTTTTGCTTTGCTGTCTCATCTTCAGGCACCTTTTAAGGACCTATTAGTCTTTAAGGCTCCCTCATCCCCCAACTAAATTTATCAGCAGTTGATTGCAGCCAAGAGTTAAGCTAAATTAAACTTTGAAAGCCATGTACAGTGTATCAGATGCACTTCTGGTAGGGAAGATGGAGCAGAAAGCTCCAAGAGGTAAGGTTTCTAAGGTTTTTCCAAGCTTCTAAACATTTTTCAAGATCACCACAATTTTCCTGATTTTATAAAAGCAAGAATTCAACTATAGATACAAGTTGTCATTTAACTCCTTACCACCTATGTGTAAATGTGCACACAAGTACATACTTTCCTCTATGTAGAGGAGGTATGCATACATACATACTTAAGTTAAGGCTATGTGTATGCTTGAGACATCTGTCCCAACAGACACACATATGGTGACAAGGTTTTTACCTACATATACATATGTATCACATAAGCACATATATATGTGTCTGTGTATTTGTTTCCTGGGTTTTTTTCTCTCATACAACCAATGGTTCCCTTGTTTGCTTCTCTCACTCACTCTTAAGTAATTATTAGAGCACACATCCCTCCAGCTCTCACTACTGTTCTTAATGAGTAATAAAATGCAGTGTCTTAAATAACTTGCATGTTAACATTGTTAGTTTTGATAAAAATATATGATAATGCCTTATTATTCCAGAACTGTGAGCTTCCATGGTACATTTATGTCAGAAGAGGGACAATTAGGTATCCTTACACACACAGAACCCACACACAAAAAAAAAAGAAAAAAAAAATATATAAGCAAACAACAACAAAGAAACCCTACAACTCTTAAAAATGACAGAATAAAAAAGCCCACCTAAATAAAAATATGAGTGCTTCAATGGAAATAGCTTAAGATACAGATTTTTCTCCTGTGGGCCAGCAATTGCAATCCAGACCACCAGTAGTTTACAGAAATCACCTAACGAGATCAGTGTCCACATAGATTGATGTTGACAATCGAACTCATAACTGATTGACCTTCTCTCTGCAAAGTAATCATTCAGCAGTACTCATTGACATCTCTTTGCAATTTCTGTAAAAAGATCTAGAAGAGGGGCCTTGTAGAATCTCTGTTGAAAACAATAGAAGGAGTCCCAGTGACAACTGTGGAAGATGGCTCAGGTCCTAAAAAGACAACTGAGTTGAGACTAAAGCTCTCTGATATAAAAGCAATTCTTGCAAACCAGGTTACAGTAAACTGCTGAAATAAAAACAAACTTCCTCTCCAAAGACTTCATAGCATTTACTCTGAGGACACGTCAAAGATTTGTTTCTAAAATCATTTGTCTATCATTTTCACCGGGTTTTTTTTTTTAGGAGAGAAAGTATGTGTGAGAAGTGTGATTTCTGCTGTCTGTATCCCCATGGCTACTAGAAACAGTTAGAAAGGGAATTGGACACATCACAGCACACAAAATGTCAGGTTAAATTCCAACACAACAGCTCAGAGAAACAGACATTTGCTTTCTCCCACTTTCATCCTCCCCTATCACACTAAAAGAAACAGGGAAAAAAAGTCAACAACAGAATACTAGCCAAAGCCACGTAAGGGAATCAAATATGTCCTTCAGAAATGTAAACCCCTCTAAAAATAGGATGAAAGGCTAAGCAAGTCACTTGTTTTTACTCATAGCAGTAATAAAGGGTCCTTGTAAGGGATTCACACAAGTTCTGTGCTGTTACAGCAGCATCTGTCTCCTCATTGCTGGAGAGAAATGGCAAAGAGGATTTAGAGCGTGTGTAACCTGAAAGAGAAATCATCTGTCATTGCCTCACAGGGCATTAGCAAACTTTCCCTCTCCTGGGAGAAGGAAGAGCAACTTGCCTTTCCCTGCCTCTTGTAACTACATCTTTAAGCATTATTATAATATGCAAGCTTATGAATAACAGCAATAATCAGGAAAAAAACCCTAGCTCACTTAAGAAAGGGTAAGCAAAGCCCAGCTGAAAGAGACAACATTCTGTGCAATACACGGGGTGAACCTGGTAGCAATGAAGAGGTCAAGTAAGAAGCATCCTCTCTCTGAGAGGCACGATACTTTTTCTCCATCCAAGTGAAATTGCTATCACAAGCTATACTTGTCACCATCTAGAGCAACAGAAAAGGACAGTTCTGGAAGGTATTATCCCAGGACAAGAGCAACATGCAGGTTGTGCCACTGTATTGTATGGTCTCATGCAAAGAGTTGATTTGTTGGTGTTTCTGGTGCCTGCCCCTAAAAACCCAAGGCAATCAGACAAGGGTAGTGGAAGATCTGGAGGTACACTACCTCAGATATCAAAGAGTTTTTTAGTATGACCTGCTACTTGTTTTTTCTTTCTAAAATTAGCGGGTAGGTATGTCAACAGAAGTGGAAAAAAAAGAGATGATTCATTTCAGAGGCAAAAAGCTGCCAAGCAGCACATCATTTATATCTTGCAAGGCTTTGCTTCATTCAAAACCAAGATACTAATGATCAGTTTACTGAAATATCTCATTCTTCTTCAAGACAGCAGCTTCTATGTCCCACTGAGGTGAAAATTCAAAGAGCCTGGGAGCTACTGCCTCTTCCTAATAACTGTCAAAGCACAACAGAGTGAGGTAAAAGTGCTGTTGCATATCACTCAGAGCTGTACCACATACTGTGTTGATGCTCCACTCCTAGATTACAACATTTCTTTTACCTACACAAGAAATATTAACTAAGTTTTGAAAGGAGGAGTGCAAAAAGGTCCTGCAATAAGGTGATTTATGTAAGAGATCACCCCCGTGAAACTTTCCAAGAAGAGGAAACAATACAAACATCCAAGGAAAAAAAAAAAAAAGTAAGCCCATAATGAGCATAAATTCAGATGTGTAGAATATAATAAATGTAATGAGAATTTCTATAAAATAGGTTAGTCCAATAAAACTATTTCTTTTTTTATAAATAATGTTTTAAGTCTTAGGAAGAAACTTTTCACATTGCCTAGGGAAAAAAAAATATCCCCATACATAAGATTATGAACAAGGTGATAAGATGATTATCAGAAGGAATATCTAAAAGGGAATTGGAAGAAGAAATTGTTGTCCACTGGTAATGGCAAGGAAAATATACTTCCCTTAGGAATATGCCAGTGAGTCTTTTGTTAATAAAATTATTTCCAGAAGACAGAGGCTAAGGATGCAATAAAAGATAAACACAAATTTTGAATCTGATATTTACCTGAGGAAATCCCAGACGATGCAGAAGTGAATGGTGCTGGACAAGCTAACACTTGAATGTCTGTCCAGTCTCTTGAATGCAGCACAGGTAATAAGAGTAGAGATTTCATTCCTGAAGTCCTCCCTTTAGGCAACCTAGAGAGATAAAGAAGAGAAGGTACAGGAGAACTCAGTGTTCAGGTCTGATACAGGCCATGAACTACACAGAGATATTCTTTTAATGCCAGGGAGTTAATTTTGTGTGTATCTATTTATTAACAACTGGACTGGAGCTGCTCAGCTCATTTCAGCAGAGTGACTGAAAGAGTACTACAACCTAAGGGCTTTTATTTATTGCTGTTCTCCTTGGCTGGATTCAAATAATGTCATAAACCTGAGAAGTTTTCTCATTAACTAATCATGTAAGTGGAGGAATTGTTTTCTAATTAAATATTGACAATAAACAGCTAACACAACCCTGCTTTTTTTCTGCTAGACTTTCTTAGCTAGCAATTTCCACTTGGGAGGTTGGCAGGAAAAGCCTCAACTTGCCATTTGAGCCTCACTGATATAAAATTCTTCCCTCTTGCTGTTTACCCAGAAAGATATTACCCTGACTTTTAAATCCACCTCACTGTGCACTACCAGCTCTGAAACAAATTACAGAAGTGTAAGCAAACCAAACAAACAACAAACCAACCACAAAACAGATTCGTTAAAGAATTAACAATCAAAATTCGGATTACCCCAGGATTCCAATTGCTAAAACTGAAGTCAGATTTCCCCAAAACCTCTTTACCTTGATCTAAATGCTTTGACTGCTCTCCTACCAGCAGCCTAGTATAAATGGGAATAAATAATGAAGCTTTTTTCTGCTGTGCTAGATTTTCTGGAATATAACCCCTGTGGTAATAATTACATGGGCTTTTCCATCCCAGTGTGAACTACACCAGAGTGTCAATTATGACAAACGTCTGATACCCACAAGTGTCTGTTGTAAAGAAAAACAGCTGCTTCCATTCTCTTAACCTTGGGGTCAGGGTTTCCCACTGGGACTAACAGCTTTTTTTTCCTGTTCTAAGTATCCATTTGAAAGCTGCTAGGAGGTGTTATGATACACAGACCTACTCTTTCAGCACTAGCTGTTTTCTCGTTTGGTAATCTGAGCCTAACTCTCACCAGGGATTTACACAGAAACACCTATCACTGCTTTTCATTTGTATTATCTCCTTTGGGTGATACTGTTCACAACATTTCACTTTCTTTTTCACACCATTTGAAATACAAGCTGTAGAGTCCCCTAAGTCCACTAGTAGCATGGACTATTAGTAACCTTATGCTAGCCTCTGGGGTATCTCTTGAGCCATTTGCTATTTCCAGCTTTTGAGCCAATTATCAGAGGAGTCACATGTAAAAATGGAACCACTAGGCTTAGATTCTAGGAATAAAAACTTCTCTCAGGCAAACCAAAAATGCTATGAAGAAATAATGAAACCTAAAAAGCCTGAATCGGTCTGATATACTTCATCTGGCAGAAGGAAATGGTAATTAGTATATACAAAACAACTGACATTTTCAGTCATAAGGAAGTAGAGTAAAATATGTTTATATACCTGAACAAATACGTTCATATGCTGTCTAAAGAGGGCGTCTATGAACTCAAGAGCAGCAACAACCAGAGTCACAGTAAACATGGACTGAAGTTTCCTGGTTTATATTAATGAAGTGTCCTGGTTTGAGTGAGACCAGAACTAATTCTGTGCAGTGATTTTCCTTTCCAGCTCAGTTCTTCCAACTCCCTGCACTGGCTGCAGTCAGCAGCC
>JANHFX010005136.1:6106-37803 GCA_027560015.1 Chloroceryle amazona
TCCCCCGGGCCGACAAAAAGGGGCGCCGGAGAGAGAACCACCCCCCCCAAGGGGGGGGAATCCTCCTTCCAGACCACCCCCCCCCCCCCCCCCCCCCGCTCCTTTTAGTTTCTAAGTTTATATTTAAAAGGGGAAATTAATGAATTTATGGGGTCTCCAGATAAATGATCAGGCAGCAGGAAGGTAGAATTTCTCTGTTACTATCCATCACCCACCCAGAGTCCTGCTTGACCCAGTGAAAAGCCTCTTCAAAAATTTTGGGACAGAAAAAACAGGACCTCATCTGAGCTCTCTCCAGTCAGCTAGAAAGCTGAAGGTCCCAGAAAAAAAGGGTGATGCTCTTTGAAACTATCTGGCTTCAGACATGGATGCTGTTTAGCAAACAGCATGTTCAGTTATTTGGAGAACAGAGCACCTGTACCTACAATTGCAGAAATATATCAAAAAGTCCTCAACAGAGATCACAATAGGAAAAAATTGCTTCGAATAATTTTATTTTTTTTGCCAAACCTGTTCTTATCTATTAATTGAAATCTGCTCCTCAAATTGTAAATCTCTGATATCTGATGGGCTAATACAAGTCTTACACAGTGATAGCATCAAGAGTTTTTAAATTCACCAAGGTGAAGTCTCAGGTTGCTTGGTGTCTTCAGAGCCTGGAAAAGTTTTCCAAAATTCAGTTCCCTCTGGTGTAAATATTGTTCAGCAGCATCAGAAAGGCTTTCCAAGGGGAAGTGAGGGAGACTAGAGCTCCTGTCTCTTTGAACCTCTGCCAAATGCATCTTAAATTACAGACTTACAGACTAGTGTGGTCCTGGTATTGACGAGAGCTTAAAAAGAATGTAAAGTACAATGACACTGATCCTCAGTTTAATTGCTGCACAAATCAGATAATTGGATACAGTGGGTTCAAATAAAAGCTGAGCATTTGACAATACAAAATCGAGAGAGGAAAAAACCAGCTATGCAAAATTACTGTGTTTTCAGTGATTCCTGTGAAAGAGCTGAAAATGATCCAGACATTTATTTCTGTCTTGGAAAATATTCTTGCTACAAATGAGAAATCACGATAAAGGAAAATGTGAATCTTGTTATGTTTAAACAACTGTTGAAACAAGGAATTAGGAAGCTTGAAATTGAAAAAAATCACTCTTCATAGTCAAAATGTACAGAAAGAAGAATGTGACATGATTTATTTTAGGGCAAAATGTGGGCACTAGTAAGTAGGTAAAAAAATGCTGGAAAATATGGCAAAACCAAGTAACTCATAAGCTTCAAGGTCTGAATGAATCACTCCTGTCATTCCATCCAACTCCCCAGAGAGTTTTGTGTCTATTCTTTTTAAACTAGTTCCATTTAAGAACTGACTTTCCAATTTCCTATCATCACATGAGGATTTAAGGATGTTTAGTTAACAGCAGTTTGGAGAGTTTAGAAACCTTTTGCAGGCAGCTACTGCAGTTCTTACTCTGCAAGAAAGCACTTTTTGGACGTGCCACATGAGTATTTCAGTTTTAGATTAAAGGCCTCCTCCCTGCTTTGAACTTTGCAGACTTCAGGGATTGCCAGCACGTCTTAACCGTGGTTTAAGTGAAAAAAAAAAAATTAACTTAGATCCCGAGTAAACTCCCTGCACTCTGGAAGAAGCTGAAATTGATACAACAGAGCAGGGAGTAACAAGATTAGAAGTGTTGCTGACTGCATTTAACTTCAGTGATTTCTTGTTTTGGAGAGGTATCTAGGCTTAAAACTATAAGGCAGCTGCGTGGCTGCACGCCAGAAGGAAGTTCAGAGCAAAGCTGTTTGCACAGCACAAGCCTATTTTTAGCTCGCAGTTAGGGAGTGAGTTTTTTCCTGCCCCAAGCCTCAGCAATGCCCTCCACTGGCAGGCAGGAGCTCGACTGGAGCCTGTGCTCCCGTCAATATGGATTATTATATTTTGGGCAGCAGAGTGAATCAGGGTCTTGCATGTGTGCCAAGCAACCTGCACAGCTATCCAGAGAATAAAAAGCAGGGCAGCACCAGCCCTCATTGCTCTCTTCTCAGCTAGAATGTTGTTTTAGGAAAAATAAAATCAGAGAGCTCACTTTAAACAAAGTAAGAAACCATCTCTGTCAAGAATTCAGATAAAGGTTTAAGACACACCTGCCACAATAGCCGGGTAAGAGCTCAGTCGTTCCAAACTGTATCATCCCAGTGCACAGACACACAATGAAGAAGCACCAAGGAGTTGTGTGCCCTAATCCTGCACACGTTCGTATAAAGTAGTGCTGCTACTTTGCTTACTCTTACACAATGTAGATTCAAGTGTGGGACACAATCACTCAGAAAGCTGGAGTGCTTTAGTACTCCCAACAAATTGAAATGGAAGAGTGGAGAGAGCCTTGTGCTGAGTGGTGTCAGAAAGCTCGTACTATGCCGGCACGGGCCGCTCCACAAGAGTATGCCAGTCTCCCCACAGATGTTATTATTACCACAAGTGCTATTTTAAAAAGATGAAAAAGGAAACGCAGGAGCTCTGCCAGTGCAGTGCTGTGCTCCAGAACAGTAGTTCTCTAACTCCTTTAGATTTTCACACTAAGGTCTTCTGCAAGAGGGCAGCGTAAGAAACAGAAGCTGTGAGGCACTTCAGTCAGCTTGGTCTCCAGCACTCACATCTGCACCAGCCCCGTAAGATGCCCCCAACTTCTCCTTTAAAATCTCTAATTCCAGAGATCCCACAACCTGCCTAGGAAAGGTTAACTCTTCCTGCTTTCAAGACCAACTGCTCGTTCTGATCTCTAAGATCAGTGTCTCCAGCTGCACTGTAATCTATTTTCCTTATCCTACCTGCAGTAGCAAGGGGAAGTGTTTATTTCCTCCTTCTCTGCAGCCACCTCTTACTGCTGTGAATACACATCTCTCATCACCTTGAAACAAGCCCAGTCTTCCATCCTGTCAGCCCTCTCATTGCTTTTCTCTGGTTATCTCCAGCTGCACCACATTTTCCACGAGGTGTGGTGCCTACAGCTGGATACCACGTTCCAAGAAAGGTTTTCTACTACCACATGTGGAAGAAGGACCACATCATGCATCTTACAGACCACATTCCTGTTCATACATCCCACAGCAACTTTTGGTGTTTCTCTGTTGTTTTTTCAGGAACAGGATGAATCATGTTCAGCTGGTGACTGGCTATAACCCCAAGAGATTTTCCTCTACAACTTCTATGCCAGCAGCCTGTCCTGTCCCATCCTGTATTTGTTTATCTGGTCATTGCTTCTGTTGAAGCTTACAAATACAAATTTGTCAAATCCACTGCTGGATTTACTGCATCACATTCTAACTCTTTCAAATTTATCAAGTTCAGTAGGTCAAGTCTGGAACTCCCTGTAACTTAATCAGTGTACGTAATGTAAATCGTTAATGAAAATACAAATAACATCAAATCAAAGCAGTACTGTGGAGAATCTCACTCAATACATCCTTGCAGTCTGTGAATGGTTAATAATTACTCTGAGTAGGGTTTTCCAAACAGGTTTTTATAATCACAGAATCTCTGGAGTTGGAAGGGACCTCTAGAGATCTAGTGCAAGCTCCCATCAAAGCAGGTTTGCCTAGAGCACATTACACAGGAATCCGGGCAGGTCTGGAATCTCTCCAGAAGAGGAGACTCCACATCGCTCTGAGCAGCCTGTTCCAGTGCTTCATCACACTCAAGCAGCCTCACCTTTAAACTGGTGTCAGACCACATTCTCCTGCTTTCTTATGGGAGGTTGTTAAAGGTGACTTAAAGCTGTGCCCTCTGCTTCGCCTCTGTTCAAGAAGCGTGGTGTAGAAGCAGCAACATTAGTTTGACCCAGTTTGATCTTTCTTTCTTTTAGAAGTTCACGGATATTTTCCCTTTTCCAGTTGATCCTGAGTTCTGAGCAGACAGGTAGAAGCAGAGAGACAAGCTGAGCCTTCACCACGTACAGCATCCCCCTTTGTCTCTAACGCTTGAAGGTAATTTGCCATATTTGGTGTCTGATTTAGGCACGAGGATAACTACCACTGTCCTTGTGCTTGTGCTGCAGTCTCTGCCATATGGCAGAGTACATAGAGCTTGTCTAAGTGAGGACAGGAGAGCCCTTGAGGTATTCACTGCTCTGCCCTAACCTCACACGACACAAGGACAACGAAAGCGTCTTGCTCCCATGTCTATGGGTCCCTCCTCCATTGCCCCAAGATTTCAGTGACCACCTCTTCCAGTGCAAAGTCACATCCATGAAATAGAGAAGGCTCCTCAACAATACCCTGCAGTTCCTCCAACGATCCCAGCTGACTGAACTAAGACACAAAAAACATACAGCAAATAAAGTAAACGTGCATCTAGTAATTATTTCCATGGCATCAAAAGCTGTGCTACTCCCGGGATCAGCTTTGATAATACAAGTCTTAAATTAACCTCTTAGGAAACCTTTGCAAAGATGGGTGGGGAATCACAGTATCAGTGATTACACTCCATCAACAAGACCTGATTGTGTAGCACCTTCTGTTTGAAGCTGATGCACGACAACATTTTTTCCTGACGTGTAAGTCTCTGCTGACCGGGGACATGATTTTTCTCAGGTCACAGTAAATACCTACTATGCTCATCAACTCGACTCCTTGTTTAAGGTGATGACACAAGATCATTTAGTTGTTTTTCAAAAATAAAATCTTCACCCACAGGCCAACAGTCCCCTTCCTCCTATGGAGTTTTCCCATCACATTTCTTGATACTCTAAATTTAGACACCAAAAGGCACCTCTGTCTCACTCTAGGCAGTTACGTAGTTGGATGAATCCAGCATTTCCCAAGTGATCTTTTTGTTTTGTTAATCTCTTACACCACATTTATACGGTTCTAAAGTGCACCCTGGATGTAGATGCTCTCCTACAGTGCAACTACATGATATTCTGCATTCCACTGGTATCTTTAGTCTAAACTGGTTCCCTCTTGAAAAGGGAAGAAGAGTTCTTGAGCCGGCAGTGAGTCAGTCAGCTCACATTATTAACTAGTGGTAAATGCAAAGCAGCTTACCCATTGCACAGAGCTCAGAAGAATGCACGAATGTGCAGAGTTACTACCGAGTAAGTGGCATACTGTAAGTAGGCCTTCTCACTGCTCTCCTGGTAAAATTTTCATGGGCCTGTAACCTCAAAACAAAGTAACTGCATTTATGAATTAAAGTGACAGTTTTCAAAGTTATACTTTCAGAAAAAGGACAGATATGCAAATATGAAATTGATAACTCATTTATTGAATATATATATGCAAGGATACCAATAAAAAGAAACTAATACTGCAAACTACAACTTTGGAAGTAAAGCCAATATAACAGGAACAAAATATACATAACATTGTAGATAGGAATGCATTTACCCTCTTTCATACATTCCTTGTCTTTACACCTAATGTCAACGTACGCTAGAGCAAAAGCTGCAAATGTTAGCCTAACCTGAGTGCTTTTTGACAAGCAACAGTTCTCCAGGATTCTTTAAGGGTTGAGATGTCACTGCTGATTACTGAATGTGCATACAAATGCATATATAGAAACTGCTTCAACAAGAATATAAGTCAAGAGCTGGCTCTGTTTTTTAACCTCCATCAGTAATACAGTGGAATCTGTTTCTGGTGACATGGAAGAAGAGCTGCTATTTGCTATAATGTGCTTTCAGTTCTCTGAAGATTAATTTCATCTAATGAGGATTAATTTTCTTGTCAGTCTGATTCAGCACATTAATATTTTTGGAATGCACTGATTATCACCTGCCAGATAAGTTATCACCTCTCCATCTTTCACTCTGGTTGAGCATGAAGTTATTTTTCATTTAGGCAGCAGTAAGAAGCAAGCGCTCTTCCTTGATGTTACATTTTAGGGCCAGATTTAGTACAATCATACCATTCTACATCAGGACTGCTCTTCGTACCTAACAAGCAGACTTTGTGGAGTGTAGGTGTTAACTCCTACTAGAGCCTCATCACAGAGTCTCCTGTGGACCAACACCTGCTGAAGGAGTAGATCTTTTGATCACCTAATCTATTTCATCCTAGCTAGCTGCACTGACACTGATACCGAACCAGCCTTCCACCCTTCCTTAAAATGGAGTGATAGCACAGCTTACTGCTATAGGGTTTGATCACGCCTTGAGACTGGCATTACACCAGCTGTATCCTCAAGTTATTTGAGCAATATCCTTCTGATGCCTGTCCTTCCTTGGTACAGTCCTTTCTTGGTATAGCACAATCGCAGATCTGTTAATATAGAGATACAGTGAGTTGGGGAGATCTGTTAATACAGAGATACGGTGAGTTGGGAAGAAACCTTCCTTCTTGGAGGGTTCCAGGCATCTTAAACAGCACAAACTACCCTCGTGAGAAAAAGAAGTGCCCTAAGGCCCCAAAAAAACAATGTAAAACCAGTTTCATAAGACAAGTTTTGTTAAACTCATGAGTTCTCTGATTGTGAGATGAAAGCAGAAGGTGCCTATTAAAAAAAAAAAACTTCCCAGTAACAAATAGACTGCATTAATTTAACTAGCTAATTTAAACATACCTATTTCACCTATAGAGCACTTTCATTACTTCTAACATTTCTGGGAAGGCAGTAGATGCTCCAGAATAATCTTCAATATATGCTTGCAAAGATTACATTGCTTTACCCAATTTAAAAAAAAAAATAAAATCAGACTGTCTGAAATTCAAAGCTAAAATACACATAAAAAGACAGTAATGGCAGTATTTTGTCTTTAAAAAATGATGTAAATGTTGTACACTATCATACATTGTCATGCTTTTTAAAACTACAATTAAGGACGTAAGAGATGTACAGTAAATACACTGCTGAGGTACATTTCTTCTAAATATTAACACCACGACAGAATTACTCCCCAGCAGGTGATGCTACTTGGGAACATATAAATACAATTTTTACATCGTAAGGCACTTTTACCCAGCATACATGAGTTGAAGTCAGTTATGAAAATTTGAGGCTTGTAAGAAAAGACTTTTGCTTTTGACTTTCTTTCCGTGAATTCTGAATTAAAGACAGTTGAGTCAGGCCATCTCAGCACGAAGAGGTAACAGCTAAACCAGCCACTTTTCTGCTACCCGAAGGTAAAGGGCTGTTCTGGTTCTTCGAGGCATGGAATGGGGTAATTTATATCATAACAGAGGAATTATTGGACTGAATATTGTACTAAGCAACTGACACACTATGAATTAGAGCTTGGTCTCAAGTACGGTCAGTATGCTGGCAGATCTACCCCATGCAACCTTAGTTAAAATACAGTAGCTGCAAACAAAGTGCCTTTTTTCCATGGGAGGGCCATGTCTGAGGCACAAATCTAGAAGCAATTTAAACACTGAAGGATGTTATCTTGCACTCTAAAACTGTTCTGAGTGGCTGAAAAATGTTCATATTCTAGGAGAAACAAAACACCTTGATAGACAATGTCAATAATCGATCTGTCACTGCAATTCAAGTCACGCTTTTAATTTTGAAAGTTACAAATACAAAATAAAAATGATCAATGGCATCATGTTTAGAGCAGTAACTGAATATTTTCTGTACACAGCAATAGTTCTTTCCAAAACGGCATTATTCTCCAGGAAAGCAAACAATTGATTGAATTCTAACAGGTAAAATGTTAGAAACTCCAATATACAGTAATTGAGTCCCTCAAGACATTAAGGGAATGCATAAGAAGACAAATGACACACGTTAAATCTTTTAAAAATACAAGTAAAAAATGCTACAGAAACTCATCTTACAAATGAACTGTTTTTGCAATACCAATCACAGAAGAACTGTAGCAGTTTATAATCAAATCAGTGTATTTTGCTTGTTTCCTTCCTTCAAATCCAGAAGTTTTGTTGGGAGTTCAGAGTGAAACAAGTCAAAACCCTAAACAAACAATAAGGTGATGCAATAGCAACAGACAAACATGTGAACTAGATTCATCTTTTTGGTTTTATTTATGTCTGAGAATGTGCTTTAACAGACCAATTGAAGAAGCCAGTAGCCATCAGAAATGACAAGGTGTTTTGAAAGCGGTCAGATGACTGATCTGTTGTTAGGTTTGGTATAGCCTACATCTGATTGTTCCCTAAAGGAACATCCAACTCTAGCAAGTAGAATTCCATGACATGATTGTTGACTTGACAGAAAGAGAAAAAATAATCACTAAAACAATAAAGATGATAAGCAAAGTTTCTCATATAGTGGTCATAAGATTAAAAAATAAATACCAATCTAGAAAAAAAAGGTTGTTTCCTCATTCTTCTTACAGAATATGGGACCTTTATGCATATTCTGGACAAAACATGAAGTGTTCCACACAACACAGAACACCTGAGGTATGGACGTCAGATATGGTGGCTAAATTCCATAATGAGTTAAGAGTTGTAACTCTCTGAAGTAAGAGATAGGGCTGCAGAGTCCTAACATTTGTATAGTAAGGTTTTAATCACACTTTGTGAAGTATTCTCTGCAAATCAGGGACACAGAGAGAGGTGGGTCGTTGGGGAAAGAATGAACTACAGCCCTTTGGCATGAGTTCTAAAGCTCACAGCTCAGAACCAACAGCTGCTCGAGTAAATCTCCTGCAAACAATGCTGGGCGGAATGAGCAATCACAACAGGAACAACCTGAAATGTTCAAGCGTGCTTCGGTGTACACTGAGTCCTTTTCTACTGTGTGCTTTGCAAGCAAAAACAGAGCGCGGCTTTCCCATGTATAAGCCTCCGTAACTTGTGTATGAAGAAAATGCAAAATTCACAAAGTACCAGCTTGTTGCCACCATGAACTTGTCCATGTTGTTAATTAAACTAGCTAAGACCTTCCCTCGTTGCATGAATCAACTAAACAGCTTACACATTCCAAATCTTAAGGTTTTTATTCAGTCCAGAAATATAGATCTTGCTTCATTTCAATGTCTGCCTTAACTTTTGACACTGTACATATTACATATCATTTATATAGTGTTTCATTTTTTCCAGACACTGCAGACTACAAACTACATAATATTGACATGTAAAACTCTGCCACTTACTGAAGGCTCACACACATGAACGTTTCAGGCAGTTCAATGAAATTTCTAACAGAGCTGGGTAGTAAAAAGTTACTAACCCTTTTCTGATTTTAGAAAACAATTTAAAAGAATTAGTAGTTATGATGTCTTAGCCATTCCCAGTTCTATAACTCTGTCCCTTGAACCTGTTTAAAAAATGATGAAAACAATAGTAAATTTAAAATCATACAGAAAAGCATTTAGCAGCTCTGACATTACATCTATATTTAGCGATAGAAATGAGGGCCTCCCTTCTTATACTGTTACAAAGTCAGCTGGATTAAAAAAAAAACAAACCAACAAATCCTCCCCATTTTTCTACAGTATGCCAATCAAAAGTACTTATTTGCATACACTAGATTTAAATACTTCACTGCAATAAACTACATTAAATGTATATTGCCTTTCAGTCTCTGTAACAGATCTGTCAGGAGTAACTTCCATACCTAGTTTCCATTGAGCTGCTGCTGAGGAATGTCATTATGGTCAGTGCCTGATTTGCCACGGCTTTTACTTTCTCTTTCTTCATCCTCTTCATCTCTTTCATCGTTTCCACTATGGTTTTTACAATAGAGTCTAGCACAATAAGAGAAACAGTGAGGACTTGTACTGAAAACATCTATCGCAACCAGACTTTCCTCTCAATTAGTTTTGAGGTGTGCTACGAGCCAATTGCTAACTCCTAACTCATTTATGGTTTTCAGTCAAGCATCAGTTAAACTGAGAAAGAAAACAAAGCTGAAGACTAGCCAACAAAGCTGTGATCAGTTCTGGTTTTGGAGAACTGCTCAGAGAATGCCCTCTTGTGGGCACAACCACGCTGGCAGCTCAACTGCAGCCAAGTCACTGCTGAACACCAGCAGTTCGACAAGTACTGAAAGCTATGGGGTCCACAAAAAAAATGAAAATAAGCTACAAAACATAGGAGTATGGAGAAATCATGACAAAAATTATCCAGGGTTTCCTCGATGTAAATTGGAGACTAATAGAGGAGGAAAATATGGCAATTAATTTTCTCATTTCAAATATTACAACACTTGCTACAGAAACTGTAAGTTAGCAGTGACTGCAATACTTTGTAAAGTCAAAAGTTACTTAAACATACCATTTAAAATGAAATAATATTCCGTTTTTAATAACATACTTGACTAGTCAAGTTAGTCAGAAAAAGCACCCTGAAATATCTTCACATTCGTTATAGATTCAACAATTACACAGATACTTACTTATAAATTCCTCGTGACATATTCTCAATGTATTTAGCTTTGTCTTCTACTCCACAGTGGTAATGGTATGTTTTTATGCAGGCTTTAATTTCACACCCAATTGTAGCACCAGGCTGGCTGCAAAGTGTGCATTTCTGTGCAGGGAAAAGAGGAGAATGGCACCATTCAGTCTTTCAGTCTCTTGCCTCCTAGAATTCACTTCAGTGTTCCCCATGTTTATGGCTACCATTTTGGTACAGAGTAATTTCTCTGGCAGATCATCTTTCCAATGAAAAGTTAATCAAAGATATTGTAAACCAGAAACTCTATAATACTAACCTATTAAAATATGAGCACTAGAATTTACCCGTCCATTGCGCTGGAAATGGCTATGTCATTGCCTTTCCAAGATCATTTTATTATCACTGAAATCAGTATGATAACATATGAAGAATCTTAATTTTTTTTTTTCCCAAGGAAAAATATTGTTAGAAGTTGTTTGTGTGTCACACTGTTCCTCCCCCCTTATCACTTTAAAAACATCCTGAATTACAGCGTGACATTTTACCAACATCCCCATCTGAGGCCTTAATACTAAAATATCTAATAAAACTAAACATGCTTAATAAACTAAACATACTTAATATTAAAACATCAAAACAGATAGAAGCACATTGCTACAAGAATACATTCACTATGTTTATTTGTAGGTTTACACAGCATGCTTTTAGTAACACAAGATCCAAAGCTTTTACTCTTATAGCTACAGGAAGGCTAATAATTTACCTTGTATGCTGTCATAAAGAACCCCAACACCACCAATTTTTAAGGTGATTCCCATCTCACCACTTGTAACAAAAGTAACAGCACATTTAAATTTTATTTAGAAACAGATGGAACAATTGTTTCACAAAAGAAAGGGGGCAGAGCTATATACACCTCATCAGAATCAGCTACACATTCGTCTCATTCTGCAGATACTTACCATTCTTTTTCCTCTCTTGATTTCTTGAAGTACAGTTTTGATATCAAAATCACCAAACTCTGCCCTTGAAGTTGTTGTTAACTGGACAGTGCCAGAAGAGAACAACTGCAAAACAAGCAAGTCAAAATAATTCTGGTCATGAACATGATTAGATATTTTTATTTTATGGGTTTATGTGCAGGAATAACTAAGTACTGAACATCCTCTTCTGTGATCTCAGACAGTATGTGCTTTACTAACAAACTAAGAAAAAAACCCATCCTGAGCAATTAGTATGAGGCGTATTCCTTCTGATAGCCACCTGACTGCTTTAGTTACATTTGTTGCCTTGAAGAAACATATATTAAAAGACAAAAAGGAACAGACAAGAAATAATGGCACAATGAAAACACAAAATAATAAACGGGCACTATGAACAGTGATACCACTGAACTTTTTAGGAATATTCCATTTCCTTCCCTGTGACATATTTCTAATTCAGCTTCCTGGCACAGCTGATGTCAGCGTGCCTGAGAGGCCCAGAGGGATGACAATGGAGCAGGTAAGTGCCAACCCCATTATCCTTGTCCTGGTACATGCAGTTTCAACTGTCTATAAAATGAAGCTCAGGTACACAAAGTAGTGAAGAAGCTGCTGGCACACACCAGGTCTCTTTAGGGAGACACTTGATACAGAATGCCTGGACTATTTATCCGGTTGGAGGTACAACAGGAACCAGTGAGGTTGGATACTCAAAGCCCTACCTCACTTGTAGAACAAGTTATATGAAAGATAGCACCACCTGCTCATATGTATTGAGATTAGCAGATACTTTTCAGGCTGGCAGCTCTATAAAGGTGGTCACTGAAAGGCAAGGGTTTTGCAGAAATTCCATGCCCCACTCTACTTAAGTCACACAGCCTGAATCCACTGCTCAGAAAATTAATGAGGTTCATGGATTCTTCTCAGTTTTTCTCCGAGCGCCTGGGGAGTAAATGTATTTTATTGTTGGAGTGGATTCTTTTAGTTAACAGTTTTCTGTTTTCCTTTTTATATTGTGTATGCATTTAGATGCTAAGGGAGCATTTCTAACAAGCTAAAGAGTCTCCCTGAGCTAATTCCATCTCCTACAACATAGCCAACTTTTATCCATGTTGCCCGCAGTGAAAATAAATGAATTGCTCACTTTGCAACACTTCAGTGCTTAAAGAGATCATCAGCACACAGACAATACTCACGCATAATTACATGTGAGGGTGCTGTATTAAAATTTAAAATAGCAATTCCGACAAAATTCACGTAATAGGCTGATTAACAACAATACTGTTACTCACCATGCACTTATAGTGTGCTGCAGCCTTTTTGGCATTAAATATATGAAGCTTTCCTCTAGCTTCATTTTCTTCTTCACCTGCATGACAGAATCCACATTTAGGTTTTGTATCACTGGGGCTGCTTCTGTGGGGAGACCTGTCTCTCTGAAAGAAAAACATTTTACTAAAATATACTGCTGGGTTACAAATACGGTTGTAATTTTAAAAGCCTGTGGCCACCAGCTGGAGGCTCAGACAAATGCAATTTTTAGTAAAAATTATATTTGCAGAGAAGAAATATGCAATTCTGTCTTCTAAGAAGTTTAGCATATTTACTGCTTACATAGGAACTGCTTTCTATTTCATCTGTGCCATGTGAGGACGTAGATCTAGTGTCTTCTGATTGCCCTTTTAAATTTGTTTTTCTTGGCTTTCCCTTACGACCCCTCCTTTTTCCTTTGGGAGGTGAAGGCTCCAACTCGTGTTCATTGATACTTTCTTCTAAATCTGCTTTAGAAGTTAGAAAACACCATGAAATACCATTCTCGAGAAAATTACGCAAAATAAAACAAAGAAACAAAACAGACAATAAAAAACCCCTTATTTTCTGTGTTTTGCTCAGAAATAAAAATAGCAACTTTTTTTTTCCCATTTATTTCAAACATGCAATTGCAGATCCTGGAAATAGTTCCTTCTTTATACATATCACACAGGTTTGCATTTTTATAACAGATGAAGAAGGTTTAGCATGCCTTACAACTTCTACTTTCAGACCCAAAATGTGCCATTAGATACATAAATTCACCTCCACTGAAAATTTAAGCTACATTCAAACCAGAAAAATGTTTTCAACTGAAATAATTTATTTTTCTTAAGATGCACAACTCCAACATAAATTGCCCTTGATATTATGCCAGTGCTTCCTATGCTGCCTTTTCACTTAAGAAAAAAGTTCACCCGTTTTGGCTCTAACTTTAAAATCCTACCGCATAAAAATTTTATAACTGAAATGTATTTTGCCTCCATGAAACAAATATAAAATTTCGTTTCAGCTACAGTATATTTTTACATTTACAGCTAAAAGCATCCGCCGGTTTACAGAAAATCATCCACACTGACAAGATCCCAAATAAAGTATTTATAGACCATTAAGAATATAAGAATATATATTTTTAACACAGGCATACCAAAGAAGTCTGACAAGTTCCCCTGAAAATGTCAGCTCCACAGCTGCATGCTACACAGAACTGTAGTCCAGTACTCTAGCACTGTCCTTTTGATTACTCAAAGCTCTCCAGTTAATACAGACCAATTCTGCAAACCTAAAATTGCTTCCAGTACGATCCAGTGAAATTATATCTGATATTGAATAACCAGCTCTGTTAGTCTCTGACAACTCTTCTGATCATCAGCTGCTACCAGAAGCATCTGTTTTCTTATAATATGCAACACCCACCCCTGCTCAAACTGCAGATATTTCAGCAGACTTGATTAAAGAAACATGCACACACACTGCTGAAGAACTTGCTTCTCAAAATCCAAACCACAAACATCAGTATATTTCCTTCCCAAACAGAAGGAAATCCTCATCAGAAGATTTGGAACATCTACTCCATACAAAAATGGGACACTTAACGGTCATGGTATTATTATTATTATTTAAGCATTGCTATGGCACTTATCAAGGTCTTGGTATCCAGACAGGATGTCTTTCTTGGAGACTACGTGCTGCTTTGCCAGTACTTGTCTCTCTCATCTATTATCACATAAAAATCAAATCACATTTCTAACTCGTGATAGTGACCCAACTGTACAAAAGTTTGAAGTCAAAGACTCTAACATATTCCACAGCCACCAACTTGGAGTAGAAGAGAACTGAACTACTGGCCCAAGGCCTTGCATAAGAGTGTATCCCATTAAGCTTAGTCTAACAAGTCTGTTGCTAACACTTGGAGAGCTACCACTTCCTGCACATTTATTAACGAAGGACAGAAGACCAATCCAAACACATCACAACAGGTTATACTGAAACATAAATTCCCCAAAGCTTTTTCTCTCTCGGATTGAGAGAGGTAGGCAAAAAATTGAAAATAAATGAATGAAAACCTGCCAATTATTTTGGCTTAAACTGACAGATTCAGCTACATACAGATATTCCCAAGATATTGCTAACATACATCCATCTATCTAGCACAATGTTCCTATGTTTTAATATATACATACTATTCTAATTAGATGACAAAAGGACTGCTTATTTTACTCTGAAAACAAACAAAACCCAAAAACCATGATGACATGGATGATCTAATGAAAAAATATATTTTATATTTTCTTCTCAGAATTTACCAACATTATTTTTCATTTGTCATTACTTGTTAAATTCCCCAAGCAAGATTATGCAATTTAGATATCATACCTCACACACAGCATCTAACAAATTTTACTACAGTGTGAAAACCTCTTTCAAGGAAAAGAATTTCCTTGAATCTTATCCCTCATTATATTCACAAAGGTATTAAAAGAAATCCGTCAATCTTTGTCTCTACTTTTACGTTTACAGAAATCATAGATGGTTATTCTAGAAAAAGTCTTACAAAAATGTGACTGTTGAATTCATGAACCTTTATGTAACATCACTAAGTTAAATATATTCCTTCCAAAATCATTCTCCTACTGTATTTGAGGAAGCAAAGTGTAGTCCATTCACCAACATCCCTTATTTTTTCCAAAGCTCCTTATCAATTCTATCAACCATAATGCTTTCCACCTCTTAGTCCACCCCTATTTTCTAAATAACATTAAAGCATATCCTGAATTCTTTACAGTCACACTTTCAAAACTGGAAGTGAATCATACTTGCTAAAAACTAAGCACACATTATGAAAATCAACTGCTTATAAGAAATGTCACAGCCTCCTTATAGAGTAACTTTTTAAGCTGACAATTATTAGAATATTTAAGATTTCAAAAGTAAAAATGCTATAATTTTAAAAGATGGTTTCAGTGTAAGATAGAAGGTAAAAAAAAAAACAAAAACCAAACAAAACAAACCCACAAATCAAGATTGCACAGCTTTCCTCAAAACCCCTTCTCTCTGCTCAAAACTAGTACTTCCAAAAAAGTTCCGAGTTCACTGAAATCTAAATGCTACATGACCCCTTCATTAACATAAAATTCCTTGCAGATTTAGGTCTCCTACTACAAGTGACATAGACCTACAGATTAACTCTACTAAGATGCAAGGATCTGCTCTACCCCATGTATCTGAAAGACTGACATTTCAAAACAGTAAAGTTTCTCTCATTTTTACCAGCACTATGAAGCAGTGCAACTGTACAGGAAGAAAGAGACTGTAACCATCTTTAAATACTCCTGCCTTGGATGACCTTTACTGTTTCATATACAATTTGGTTTGTGCCCTATCCCTCCCCTCAAGCCCACTGCCAGCTTACCCTGTTTCCCTGGCATCTGATGGTTGGGTGTTTCCAACTTCTCATGTCAGCTTGAACTAAGGAAAACACAAAAAGTTGTTCAACTCCTCCCTGACCAGATGATGTTTTATCATGGGTATCACCCATACTCTGAGTGCCCTGAGATTCCATAGATATTCTTCAACTGCCCCCCATCCTGTATCCCATTACTGCATTGATTTTTAAAATCATCACCATGTTCTCAGCGTAACTTTATCGAAAGTCCTGAAAAGAGGTATCTTACAAGCTGCCTTCCAAAGTTCCTAAATGCTATATCCAAAAAAACCAAGCTTAATACGCAGTCTGAGAAGGAGGGGTGGGGGTAAGAAATCAAGAGGAACCATTCTGTATTTTAAAAAGCACCTAAGAACATGAAGCTGTAAATTCAGATTAGGGAAAAGATGAGCAGCAACAGCCCCAAATTTGCATTTTAGAAATCCATGAGCAGTACAAAGTACCACAAAAAGAAGACTAGCAAAATGCTGTATTACATAAACTTGTTCACAGGGAGACTCTGCTTCAGAGAGAAGTCTAAAAATTCTCCTTTGATCATGACTAGAAGGGAAAAGGATCAAGATGCTTTGCTGTTTAAAATAAGTCCTGGCAGAGAAGAGCTTGAGATATCCCTGATCTATTCTATATTGTATCAGCTTGAAATAGACATGGAACCACCCTTTTCCAAAAGATAGGTTAAAGCAAAGTAATAAAAGAATTAAGTGATTTAAAGCTTGTAAAAGAACAAATAAAAAGAGGATGTGTACAATAAAGGCCAGTACTGCTCTCTCTATCCATCTCCTACACTACCTTAAACAATAGACTAAGTGAGCCAGAAGCAAAGGGGGCTAAGTCTGTATGTGGAAGATAATAAACAAAACTGACCGACAACATACATGTGTGAGTAGGGCTGTACATAAAAAGGAGCCAAAATTAATGCTTAGACACAGCGTTATGAAAATCTGAAATCACACCTTTGTATTTAAAGTTCTACAGTGCAGCTGGGATAAATGCAAAACTAAAAATTACAGAACAAAATCAACATTACCAGATTTTTAGAAGATAAATGAAATATAGAAGAGAAAGAAAAAAGTACTTTAGCATATTAAAGGAAGATGCCTTTAAAATACAGCTGAAACTCAATAAATCGTATGTGGCAACATATTTTACTTTCAATTAAAAAAAAAAAAACCCAAACCACAGCAACAACAACAAACAAACCAAATAAACAAAAAATCAAATGAAACAAACAAAAAAACAGAAAGCCTTTTTGTCCCAGTAGTCCATAATAAAGCTGTGAATGCATCTGCAAGCCATAATAAGAAGCAGAGGTTTTGCACGAAAACTCTTGCAATAAAATACAAAATCAGGTAAATAAATCATGAAATAGTAGCTTTTATCAGCAAATGATGTAAATTTAACAAAGTGATGAATGGAGGAAAAAAGCTGAATTACCCCTTATGTCCCATCACTAATGTGGTTTTGAAAGTATCAGGCACCTCAAGGAACTGATGACTCTTGTCCAATAGCTGTTTTTGACTGAACAGCATCTATGGTATGAAGCACTTGAGAGTATTTCTTTAAGTACAAAGAACATAGAAACACAGATTCTAACACAGAAAATGAATAAAGTAGTCCTTAATGACCATACAAGCTAAACGCTTTTTCAAACAATCTTTGGCAAAGTCTGAAGACAGACCATAGACTCAGCTTATCTGCATAATCAGAAAGCTTATGACAACTGGTATAAAGCTTTTGAGTTAGCTGGCCAAGTGTCTATTTGCATAATGTCTTGCTAGATAGGAAGGAGAATTAGAATGTAAACACCACAGGACAGCTCCTCAGGCAGGACAAACTATTCACCACATTTTACATCTTTTTCCTTTTCCATTAGCTGTGTGTTTTCTGCTAAGAAAATGCCATTGTGAACCTTCTGCAGAAGGCCTCGTTACTCTCTAACGGACTGCGTAGGAGATGGCTAACGCTGCCTGGACCAATGGTTTTATCACAGCACTACATATATTTTTGCTGCCACATTCAGAGCACCATTCTTCAAAAGACAACAAGAAGGCTGTTAGCAAAGCCTAGGAAGGATTTGTTACCGTCCACCAGCAAGAAGTGAACTGACACTGAACTGCAAGGTTAGGGCAACTTGTACATCTGGCGGCACCAGCGCGTGCAACGCCAGGCAAGCTATGCTGTGAACCACGCTGCAGAAAGTGCAACCATGAACAAACACCGACCAAAGAGTCCAAGGATGAATCAGGATATTACCAAATGACAATACCAAAAAGTTTTGGATGTTTTCTTGCCAGCCTCTGGCTTACAAGGTGCTTTGAAAAAGTAGTTGGTTCGATACAGGATTGCAGCGTCTCTGAACAGGTCTCAGAGAAATATTAATCCTGACTCAACTTACCGAGCAGTACAAGAAGCACAGATTTCATGTTTGATCTTTAGAGTAACATGAAAAGGATGCTGAGAATGTCCTTATTTCCATTGTGGAAACATAATTTCCTGAGGCTTTGAGTACAGCTACAATAAGCATTATCGACACTTTCTTTTCTGACCCCACAGCTCCCAAGCATCTGTTGTAAACATTAACAATAAATAGTCACATGGCTGTCTTCATTATTCTTTGTTTTACCACTATGTAACAGAAGAATGAAATTACATTCTTATCTTAGTTTATACTAAACTATTCCTGATTAGCTGAATTTGTTTTCAATCCAACACAGGGGCCCGGGCAGCCCCACCTGCAGGGAACTGAAAGATACTGGCTATAAATTTTTCAACAATTATTTCCAGTACTTTAGAATAAATTCCAACAAACAGTTCCAAAACCTTAGTTCAATAATACTCTATTCTTCAAAAAGAATAAAGGACATTGTATCAATCTGAACAGTAATTCAGCTATTAGTTAGCTGTGATAGTTTGAAAGCACTGGCAGCAATTCCTGTAACCTATGAGGTACTGAAAACTTAAGACTGCCTGTTTCAATTATGAATTAAACTATTACCTCAAGTTTAGGGCAGGTTACTTTGTTAGATTTGTAACTATCAAGAAAAAAATCTAGACATGAAGCTTTCAGTAACTTGGTCTGCTCCTCTGAGCAGGTGTCTTCAAATCTGTTGACCTCACAGCCACAGCCTAGCAGAAAGTGAGAGTACCTCACTTTTACTTTCCTTTTTCCAGTTAGTGGCAACACATCACAGAAGAATCCATCTGAAACATATATACACAAAGGGAACGTAGGAGAAACACAATTTTCCTATTCTATGTCACCCGAAGGCTAGGCCATGCAGATAAATTAAAGTCAGCAGTCTGCTGAAACACATAATGGATTTAAGAGCACAAGAATTTTCTGCCATTTTTCATATTTTTGTGTTCAAAGAAAAGAGAAAGTAGTTCAGCAACTCCTGTCAGTTAAAAGAAAATGAACTCATATGGCTCATTAATTTTGTCTTATGAGTAGAGAGATACTTAGTCTGATGAATTTTTGCACCGCTTGAACTTCCTGACAGCAGTAAGTAACATCTAGGAGGTTCTATTTATTAGGTTTTAATTTCAACGTAGGTCCTTCAACCACACTTCTATGGAGGCTCAAGAAATTTTCTTTAAGTTATTAAATGGTTAATGGATATACTTTTTGAAGCAGAACTTCTAAAAAAGGTACATTAGCCAGATCTCAGACTTGAATAAGTACGCCCCCAAAAGCATCTGCTTTCCAGGGAAGGGAAGGAAAAATCATCTCACTATTACGCAGCAGTACTACCTACAGAAAAAAAAAAGCTGTTCTGGATGGCACCAAACACTCCTAAAAACTCTTCCAACATCTCCTAATTTAAGCGACATAAAAAAAAAAAAATTTGGACCACAACAATCAAAGTTGGATACGGAGAACAAAGGGTAAACCCCCAGATGTTCATGCAAGAGCAATGTTTCCAGTTAACAAGGACTGGTAACTCCAGTGCCTCTGTACACCTACACTGAGTGACATAACCACAGGTGAGCTTTAACTGGTCTGTTATGAAAACACTGCTGAGAGCCAGGATTCACAGATCCAAGACACAAAAACAAGACAGGAAAAGAAAAAAAAAAAAAAAAAGCCACTATTTTAGCATCTAGTATCCCTAGCTAGTCTATTCCCTCTTCTCCGAGAATCCTTTCTGATTTCACACACCACCACCACCACTCTTCCACACTGAAATTCCTCTTTGATGCTCATATTTTCCTCAAGAAATAAATCCACAAGATACACATATAAAGCTTAATTTTACCATCCAACATCTTCCAGTTACCATTTCACTGAGCGAACGTCAGCATTTAAATATTTAGAAACAAACCTTCTGATGTCTCAAACTCTGAAAACCACCCTATTTCTGTCTTCTAAAGAGAGTTTTCTATGTAGCAAAATACGATTGCTATACAACACTCTAAGTCATTTCCATAAGAGGGATGCAATATGTATTTTTGCTTTCTTTGATTTAAAAATCTATCACAACAGAGCCCCAGTGTTTGGGATTATCAAACCCATAATTTTAAGTAGTAATACTCTGTGGACATAGATCCCTAAACTGCATAGACTAAAAAGAGGACATATTCATTAAGAAAGGGCATTGCATAAAATTTCAAATATTGGAAAAAAAATAAAAGTGAGGTATAGCTACACAGAAGCATAAAGCATAATAGAAATACATATTTTAAAGAAAATTGTGCAAAAGTAAATGCTAATTAAGATACTTTGGGAGTCTTTGGCCTCAATTTTTCTGAATGATGTTGTTCATTCCTCCTTCTCCTACCCTCCGTCAAGTCTCTTTGGATGAGTCTGGTTTAATGTTTTAATAAACTGCCATCATCATCATGTAAGAAAAAAAGCCACTATGCCTCTAGCAATTTTTCCCATGTCTTCTCAGACAAATATAAGCATGTAAAATTTTAAAGCATCTGCTGTTAGAGAATGACATCACAGAATGGGAGATAATGGTTTCTCAAAACTCTTTTCTCAAAGAAAAGCACAAGTTCAGATCCCGCAAGGAATTCCAAGAGGGACAAGTCATCCATTGGCATTGGGCTCCATGAAGAACTGGAGGCATTTTTCAACAGATGTCAAACACTGAGCCACTTGTGAATAAGTGCAATGATTATGCTTAAATATCAGTTAAAGAGACTAATCTCTCTCTGAACTCAAATATCTTTCATATTCTGTTTCTGCTAAGAAGCAAAACAAATGCCAAAACAAAGAAACAAAGTGCCAAACTACGAGATAATGTGGCCCCATCTCTTTTTCAGAACATGTATACCGCTCTTGTTTGTTTAAACCTTGCAATAGCAAAATCAGTGTTTTATACGAAGCACGGGACAATTATTTCAATAGATGTAAAAAAACCACCACCAACAAAAAATGTTTTCATCTAGGATTTGCTACTGCCTTCAAAATTCTTCTGAACATTGAAATAACATCCAGACTTTACCATTAATATGTCTACTACCCATAGTGCAAAAGGTAGCACATTACCTTAAAAATACATTTGGCAGGAAGAGACTGAAGTAATTTAAGAAATTCAATCTTCACCAGAGTCATGTTCTCCTCATTAGTTAAACATGATGACATTTCAGTTGAAAGTAATGCAAAAAATAAACTAAGAACAGTTTGCTTACCCAAATTCAGACACAGTAGAAAAAAGAAGAAAGAAACAACATTTGCATAAATGCACAATAGCACAACTAGTTTGGAATTGCAACCCCGATTTACGTACACCTGTGGCATGTCACCCCTCACGCATTTCACTACTCTCCTCTGCAGAGATGCAGAGCTCTTATGAAGGCTTTCTGAAAATGACTCAAAGTCATCTCATCACAGACCTTTTCATTTACTATTAGGTCCTTCCTATTTGAAGGGTTAAATTCTATTCAGTAGTTAAAAAAAAAAGAAAAAGAAAAAGCGAAACTTTAGGAACATTAGCAATAGCAAAAATCTGCTGTTACCTGACAAAATATTTCAGATGTTAATATTATGAATGTTTAACTACAAATATAAGCCAGATTATTCCCAGAAGGGAATGCATTACTTCTACCCAAGCTTTGTTTTGACAGAACATAAAATCTTTCAAGCATCCAAAAATTAATGTTTTAGGTTTTTTTCCACCTCAACAAATAATTTTCAGAGAAAATACAGAAATCAGATGGGCTTCCAAACTCATTGTTTCTGAACAACAACAAAAAAATAGTTCTAATTTTTACTGAAAGCATTTATATCATCCAGAAAAAAATAAATTTAACCAAATATCTTTCTACAATGGGAAAAATTTATATTGAATAATTTTACCTTCAGAGTTATGCGTAGTTTTCTTGTGTTTTCGACATAAAATCCTATAAACAAAGTAGTTGAAAACTGTCAAGTCAGTCACGATTCACAGATTATTTACTCATCTTTTAAATTTAAATGCCAGTACATTCTTTTCCCACTTGTAAGACTCACTGATATACAATTCTTGCAGTGAAAAAAACACTTTTCTAGCACATCACTGTTTTGAATGCCACATTCATCATTAGAATTTTTTTGCAACAGTTCTGTTTAGATTCCAAAGTGTTTTTTTTGTTTTGCTTTGCTGGTTGTTTTGTGTTTGATCTTTTTTGCCTTTTTTTTTTCTTTTAACAGAGAATGGGAAATAGAAATAGAAAAATAAACATAGTAAATAAACAGTAGTTACATGTAAATGCCTTGTGAAGGTTTCTCTCTTATCTGAGCTTTATCATGCAAAGCACAGTAGTAGTGATATGTCTTGTGACATGTTTTCACGTCACAGCCAATGGTTGCTCCAGGACAATGGCATAAAGAGCACATCTGTAAAGAAAAAGAAAGCACCTGTTACTGTTGGCTTAATACGGTTTCTGCTCCCAGTGACAAAATAAATGGAGTTATGCACTAGTTACTATTCTTCCTGCTCTAAGGCGTTTTTCACAGTTAATTTTAAATTCAAGGCGAAATTTGTTGTAATTCTGCAACGGTACAACAACCATCATGCATTGATCATCACTCAGGTGAAGAAAATAAGTAATTTAGTTTTGTGGTAGGTGTTTGATCAAAGTGACGCAGCTATTTACCTAACCAGCCCACTGCCAAGGGCAGGCTGCTTGTGCCAGCATTTTGGAAAAGTTAAAATCATGAATTTTACCTGTTTATATTGAAATACGTTATGAAAGCAGGGGAAAAATAAATAAATCTAAGCACTCATTTGGCAATGAATCTTGCAGTCCAAAATACTGATGACCTGCAAGTTTACCTTGGCCTTAGCAGCTAACTTTACCTCTTTTTTCTGTACAGTTATTTTTTTAAAGTTATTCCCAAAACATTTAATTTAGTGAAATATTTGTTAAATACAATGAATGTATTTCAGTTAGTCTGAATTTATATTTATATACTAAATGTATATTGTAGAAGAGGTTAAATTGGAGCCTGTCGCTTTACTCTTCTTTCTCAGTATTTAATTCTTCTCATGTTAGACCCATCATTGATTAGGATACACCAGTTACCATGTGTCTAAATTTGCTGCACTTCTTGTATTGTGTTAGGAAGGAATTGACAGTGTTATGGTATTTTTCTCTCTATTCTTTTTTACTGACATAACATTGACCCCAAAAAAATCTCAAAATGTCCCATTAATCTCCCCTCCCAAGACAACTGGATCTTTCTGTTTGTACCCTTCATGTTGCCCATGTCACCAAAAGGTTACAATTAATTCCAAATCCATAAGCATAAATATGCAACATAGGATACTCCCTACAGATATCTTTGTGGAATATACTTTCTGTCCACCACACTAGCTTAGTCGAGTACTTCTTGCAAGTCTCAAATGTGCCAAATAAAAGTACCAAAGTTATGTATCACCATCCTGCTTTTCAATTTTAATAAAGTTAACTGAACGGTAAAAACACGAACGCCTTGGATCATCTAAATTTACTCCTCTGCAAGCTCTGAAACAGGGTAGCTATATATTGCTCCATAGTTATCTAATGTGTACGGGCTTTGTACCCCATCAGGTTTGTTTATACTTATGGTTTAATATATAATAATGGGTGATCAACGCTTTTTATAAAAGCCTAGGTTGAAATTATATCCACCCACTCAATTTTAGTAAGTACTTCAGTATTTTGAAAGCTGGAAATGACTAAAAGAAAACTTTGTTTTTATGAACACCGTATCTGTATGAACAAAACAGACCATAGGAATTTTTATACTGATTTACTGGTCTCTGTTTCCTGACAGTAATATTTATTCCACTGGGACAAGTCCTGCTGTACTGGTCACTGTCAACAGATCAATTCCCAGAAGTTATGTTGGGTATATGTGAAGTTTGACAAGCTGTAAAATAGGTACACTCCTTAAAAAAAAAATATATCCTCCTATCCCAGCTAACAGAAATAATAGTGATAGCAGTGCCTTGTACTCCCAAATATTTAGACTTTGTAAATTTTTATTACTGACCTATTGAGGTTTGAACCTATAAACTTTTCTCAGACAGAAATAGGTCACTAGCAGAAAGGCTCCACCTCAGTCATTATCACTTCAGTAATGAATAGGCCTCAATTTTCGGTGCAGACCAGGCCAGCTGCAGCACCTCCTGAAGGGGGGCAGCCATGGAAAATCTGCCAGCAGGCAAATTCAGTCCGAGCTATGAATATAATTACTTAACCCAGAGCACCACGCTGAGATATTTTTGCTCAATGTGTTCCCACATAAAAGAACAGGCTAGAGCAGAAAGCGCACCTTAGAGGGGCTGTTTGGGCTAACTGTAAACATTTAGCTTTAAACTTCATAAAAAAGTCAATGGAGAAAGGCAGATTCCTCCAGAGAGGGATTCAAAGCTGTAGTTTGCTGACAGCTACAGGCAGAGATAAGGCACCTCGGTTAAGATCTAAAACTGTCTTGTAACTTCTCGCCCAATAGGAAACATGTCAGGACTATGAATCTATGAGGTTAACCAGGTCCAGGTGTTCTGCAAAGAGCTGAACAAAGTGCCTGATACATACAGCTGGGAGCTCCAAGAATATATCCAGCTATTGCATCGCTGAAGAAACATAAAAGAGACTGAGAAGCAGAAAGACAGGAACCACCAATGACATAAAAATAAATGACCTTCAAAAAACATGTAAGAGACCCAAGAATCAAAAAGTTTCTTTACAATCTGTAGTTCCACTTACTACTGTGTTTCTTGGAAATTCCTAATCACAACACGAATGACTTGTGAACAGTTATTTCCTTATGCTCCAGCTAATTAGAGCAAATAAAGTTGTCTGTGTTGGAGAAGTTTCAAAGGAAACACTTGATGAAATATTAGACTATTATTATATATTTCTATTTCTACAGTAATACTTTGGACTACTCGTAGCAGCCCAAGAACTGGCAAACACATACCAGTGCTGATTTTTTTTTATGTGAGGAGTGAATTTATAATTTGTTAGGAATATTTTTTAAAGGCCTCACTCATTTTTCCAAATGAAAAACTAATTCTAAATAAATAGTAATTAAATTTTAAAAAATCACAGATTAGCTTCTTGGGGATTAAAAAAGTCATTGCTGCTCAATTCTCGTGAATTTGGTAGAGCTGTAATCACTACTGCACCCACATACCTTCAAAGACATCTATATTCATGGAATCCTCTATCAAATCAGTATAAAAGGAAGCAATAAAAGTACCTTTGGTAGTTAAATGTGGGTTTGGGGAGCAAACGCAAAGACTGGTAAAGGCACAATAATACCCTCACCAGGTCCCACACATGTGTGGTTTTTTTCTGAACTCTAACAGAAAATACTAGATAAAAATTGCTAGATTAGAAACAGAAATGTAGGAAATGCTGTTGTTCGTATGCAGTCCATCAAAAAGACAAATGGGCATTTTCCGTAAATGAGTTTTCAGATTTGCGTGGGAAAAAAATGTCTATTTGCTCCAGCCATCTGCATTTGCCATTGAGGAATAAAGTGGCAGTCAAAATAATAATTCTGGACTTACTTTTTAATAATTCCATGATCGAGCTACAATTCTTAAAACACCATCTTTAGATGAGAGCATTTGGAATAAACTACTTTTTACCCTTTCCATCCTTTCCTAAAGACACTTCAAAGGCTGGTTAACTGACATTTAAACTTCATTTCAATAGAGGCATGATCATATTTGCTGAGGTTTTCTGTTTGTAAATCTGAGACCAATTTTACTTCAACAACTTCTTCTATTAGTTGCCCATCACCTTAGAGCTCACACAAAAGAAGAAAAAAAAGAAGAAGAAAAACACATATAAAATACACTGAACAATTCCCTGGTAAACTGCCTAGAAGGTAAGCAAATAGTCTTCCATTCTCAAGAGGCAAAACTAGAGACTTACCAGTTTAGTGCCTCTCTTTATTTCTTTCTGAATATCTTCAATAGAGAATCCACCAAGACTCTCATTATCGGTGTGTGAAGATACCAGTGCAGATGAGAACAGCTAAAATTATAAAAACAAAACTCATTGTTGTAATTTTTAAGGGTATTAAGTGATACAGAACATTTATATGAAACCCACACAAATTTCAAATTACAGTGATTAACCATTTGTGCCAAAGCCACAGCTGGTGGAATTTTTCATTTCTTTGGAGCCTTTTACCAGCTCACTACGTTCCTCTCCTTTTTCCTATGGGTTACTTACCATACATTTGTGATGTGCTGCCACCTTCTGGTTTTCTGACATCAATAATTGTCCACATTCATTATCTTTATTAGATCTACAAAACCCACACTTCCTTTGTCTTGAAGAGACTTTTTTCTGTCCAACTGAGCTTGTCATGATTTTAAATGACTTTAGAATGCCACTTCAATCCTCTCAATGCTACAGGGAGGGAAAAAAAAAAAGGTGCAATCAGTGTGTTCACACCAACAAAAGACAATTTAACTTACAGTTTTACAAACATAATATAGGTTGCTTGAAAGTGATCTGTTTCTCTTTGCCCTTTTTTTTATGCTACTTCAATGTATCCAAATAAACACGCACCCAGCAGAGGCAGCATTTTGCCAACCTTATATGAAATTGTATTAGCAAACAGAATTAGTTCTTCAGGAAAAAAAAAGTTTTAAAATTAATATAAAACCTTGTATAGTAATAGAAAACTTACAGAGAAAAGAATAATTAGATGGAAAATACAACAAGACCAGCAATCATCGGGGGAAAAGTTACTGAAACTTTCATCCCATTCTTATTCATCACAGAGAAGGAATTTGTAGAAATTGCACTACCTGTGCATGCAACAAAATTCATGCTATTGAACTTCTTCAAAAACAGAAGGAAAAAAAAGAAAAAAAAACCAAAACAAACAACAAACAACGAAACAAAACAAACCCCAAGAGTCCAGCACAGCATCCAGAAGGGGTTTTCAGTGTAAACACCCAGGGAGTATCACAGCGCCGAGTATGTAGCCCTCGATGAGGGCAGAGATGAGAAGATAAACCGTTGCCATTTTAGGCATTTGACAGATACACTGTGGCTACAGTCAACAGCAGTAGGAACAATGTTTCGGAAGGATCTATGACTAACATGCTGCAATGGAAACCTTGTCAAGACCCATGGTTAATTTAGCGGTACTGTAACTAGTTTTCAGTAAGAGCATGAGAATTACTGTGCTTATCTAAGGAAAGTAACAAAATTAACCTCATCCTGAATCGCCAACTTTTCACGTGTTACCAGCAACACATTTGGAAATATAACGTTGAGGTTTCACTCCACCCATCAGGCAGACACTACAAGTTCAAAAGTGAAAATACCTAACGAGCATATGCGCTGCTTGGCCCAGTATGAAGTAGTTTGCACGCATTTGCTTCTACATCTCTCAAGAAAGAAAATATCATCTTCTTCAAATAGACTTGCTTACAACTATTTGAGCCTTACTGTTGTAATCAGCCACAACTGCAACGAAAGCATCCTCCTCAGCCTTTGTCTACATTAGACTCATCTAAATAAGAAAAGTCACAGCACAGTTTGCCATCTCTTGTGGAAAAAACTAAAAAATCCATCCCCGGGAATAGCAGTTGGGATACATCTGGACTATGGGACAATAGCGATCTGCACCAAAATGCATGACTCTTTTGAAATTTGCATAGGCAAACCTGCCCTTCCCAGTGCTGTCAGACTCTCATAATACTAATATCACTCACTGTTTCTAATCGAAGGCAGAGGAATGTCGTTAAGTTTCTGTCAGCATCTACTACTGCTAAAAGACAACCCTGTCAGAGTCTCACTCTTCTGTTTCACCAGCTTTTCACAGGCTGAGTTTTAACTGTTTGTCTTGCAATGTTCACTACAAAACTCCTGCATCAAAGTGTCTGTGCTGTACCTAAGGCCTTTGCTTTATCAACAGCTTCATTTGCTTTCTTTTATAACTGGAGAGCAGTTTACTAGCCGGTGACGCATACTCATAAGAAGAATGCATAGATTTCAGATCTTGCTGATTTGCACAAAAAATGTGCCAATCTGGATAAACTAGTCACACCCTTTTGCAGTGGCAATAGAGAGTCCTTAAGTGTTAAACACAAAAGAATTACTATACTGTATTCTTCTAAAGAAAAAACAAAACAAGACCATTCTGTAATCCCTTCTGAGTAGAAAGAAGGCACGGTTTCTGCAGGAAAGATACAGATTCTCAAATGGAGGTATGTGTGTTAATTTTTTTTAAAACTTAAAAAAAAATATTTAGAAGCAGGAAAAAGACTACAAAAGACAAGCAGGAAACAATACCACAAAGATTTCTTATTCTCAAGTCACATTTGATAGCTTAACATACATCACACAGTGACAGGTTAGAAATATATTAATAAAATAATTTAAAATGGAAGAAATTCTGCTTTGGAATAAATAATTTGATATACAGACACACACATTCATTTAGGTCTACCAGTTTCATTTTATATTCAGATTATAATATCAATATCTTGGTAGCAATCTTTCTTAAAAGGAAGATGAGAATCATTTCCTTGAACACGGGCACAGGCTCTACTGACTTACAGGATTAAGAATTTCTACTGTAAAAAAATAGCTATCTTCCAATTTAACACGTGAATTCATATTTTAGAAAATGCAAATAATTTATAGGCCACGTAAAAGCGTATAAAGCGTCTCTCACCATCTTTAATTTGTAAGAATAGTACCTTTCCAAGAAATTGGGTTATAAAGTGTCTTCTCACAGCTGGGTGCCGTGCAGTGCACTGACGGACACGAGAAGGCACATCGCACATCATCGCAGCGATGCTAGCACCTGGCACAACCCAACTTCTTAAGTATTTTTGCATAATTACATTTTTAAGGCTCACGGTTAAGTTAAAAATATCTACTTGATGAGGCATGGATGTTGGTGTTATAACAAAAACCAAAACCAACCAACCAATTAGCAAACGTTATGTTTTGGAATACTTATTCAATTACAGATCATTTAACACTTGAAAAACTATTTAAAACACAAAAAGCATCAAGGTTATGCCTGAAAGGAAACTCACATTCTTTTTACCATCAGATTAAATCCCTCTGAAAGCATTTTACAAGGATGTCTAAAAGTTTTCTTCACAATCCTGCATTCTTTACATGTGTTTTCTGTATCACTAGTCATTAACACTATTTATACATTTCTACAGGCTGTAGAATAAAACCCAAACATGAGCGACATTTCAGATGCATTTAATCTGTAGACCTCTCCCTAAATTATGTTTTGCTTTCACATAAATTAGAAAACACCCCCCACAGGATCACTTTTCTTTGTGCCAAAATACCCCTTTTCTGAAAAAGGCAAATCACGTTACACAGCTGTGCCACGCACCCAGGATTCTGGACGCAAGCACTCAATATTCCGTTTTCACTTCTCGAATTAAATCACCCCAAAGCAACTGATCCAGTCTGCCAAATATCAAGCTACATTTCACTGGAACAAGAAAAATAATGCAACTTAAAACCAGCTCAATATTTCTGTTTTCCATGTTTAAAAAGCTAACAAATGTATAAGACATAAAAGAGTGTTTAAATATACTGTTGGCAGATCTGGCTTGTCAGCTTTGTCGGAGAAAGTCTTACAGATTGGATCACAGAAAGCAATGTATTGTGGAATCACTGACTAGGAGATTATGCACTATCTCTATCAAAATGGAACACGTGCACTACAAAACACATCTTACTACACTGGAGATATGTTTTTCACAGGCTTGGTCTAAAATAGGAAAAGCTACATCTACCATAAAACCACGAAAGAAACTCATTTAGTGATTCCTCACTCAATTTTTGAGTGTTTCGTGTTTGTTAACCTCCCCCAGGTATTCGGCATGGTGCTTCCCCTAATAGCACCTTTATTTTGTCCTGTGGTTTACAAACTCCCAGGGCTTGCACACTGTTTCACTGAGTTCTAGGGGACAGATTTTTGCACGTAAAAGTGCAAGCAAGCTCAATGACTCTCAGGCAAAGGATGCTCTCAGTATCTGAGATATTGTTCAGCACCAAAGAACGGAAAGTAACCTGGATTATAATTTCTATTTATTGCCCGAATATTTCAGGAGCTACTGCTTGTTTATAGGAGTTAAGGCCCCGCTTTTATTTCCAACAAAGGACAGAGACCTACATGCTAAACTTGCTTGGGTAAATTTTGTTTTGCTCTGCAGCCTGGATGAGAATGAAATTATATTTGTAAAAATCATGATTTATATTTGTACGTAAAGAAAATTTAAGACACTGAAGAAAAATCTACAAAAGAAGTATGCAAGCTTTGTAAAATTTCATTAAACTTGCTGAAGTGGCTTGGACTCTCAGGAAAAGGTACAGAAAATATCTGCGTTGATTTTTCTCAACATGCTCCCGAGAGATATTAGATTATCTCTTCAAGAAACTTCCAAGTGCTTTCTAGTTTCTAGGGTCAACCACCCATTATTGGGGGCATTATTTCAGAGGAGGGGGGTGAAGCTGAGGAGAAATGAGGGATCCTGTAGGTGTCTGCAGCTAAGAACCCAAAGTCTTATGTCCCACGGAAACCTTTAGCCAACAGTTATGGTCACAGAGCATCCTACCATCACTATAAAAGCAAGGACAGGAGGAACTTATCCATGCAAGTTCCTTAAAAACAATTTAAAAAATAAGAATTCAGTGATGGGGGGTGTCAAAGGCGGGAGAGGTTGGGGGAGGCCCAACCCTGGAAAGTCGACACAATAAGAACGGAGCAGGTAACTAAAAATTACACAAAAAGAGCCTGCGGTAAGGAAGATCTGGCAGACAGCACAGACCGATCTTCAGGAAAGTTTACATCCTCCCACAGGGAGCGGGAGATGAGCCGATAACGGCACCTCTGCCGCTCGCCTCCCCGGGGGGGATCGATGAGGCACGGCACAGCACCCCTCTGGGGAGGGACTGCCGCGGCTCCCCCCGCAGGGGCCCAGTCACACGCACCGGTGGGGCCTGACCCCTCTCCCACAGAGGGCCTACCGAGAGGAGCTCGGCGGGACGCGGGGCTCCCGGGGAGGGCGATCCACCCCCGGTTCCTCACCAAATTCTGGGGGCAAGGAGACTCCGAGACAAGGGGGGGCGGATCCTCCAGGGAAGGAGGGGCATGCTGATGTGTTTGTGACCTTCTTGTTCGTGCAGCCATTCCCTGACAAGTTTTTGGGGTGGATTGACCCCAGATA
>JANHFX010005137.1:0-31828 GCA_027560015.1 Chloroceryle amazona
GTCAGGGAGCCCCACGGCACCGGCGCCCGTTGCCACTTGCTGCCGCGGGGCGGAGCGGCGGATGCGGAGGGGAGGGGAGCGAAGGGAAAGGGAGAGGGAGAGGAGGGCCGGGGCCCGGGGGGGGGGCTGAGGGAGCAACAGCCAGGGACACGCAGCGGCAGCGGGGAGACCCCGCTCCCGTCCCTCCCGCCTCCCCGCCCGTGCTCACGCTGCGGCCCGCCGCCTCGGGGAGCCATCTTGCGCCGCGCCACACGACCCGCCTTCCTCCCGCCGCAGCCGGCGGGACGGTTCCCATGGCAACGCGGCCGGTCCGCCGCCCGCCGGGGCACAAAGGGAAGCGTCGCCCCCTTACGCGGGGCGGCCGCCCTGGCTACCCTGGTCCCCATGCACTCGCACCTACGTGGCATCGGCAGTCCCCAGCTCGTCCCTCGGGCGCCCGCCGGGGCCGTCCCGGACGACTCTTCTCCCCCGAGGAGATTCTCTGAGGAAACCAAGCTGGAGGGAGCGGGCTGCCCCCGGGGAGCGGCCCGACAGAGCCGGCCAGGGCCCCTTCCGCCTCGGCAGGGCTGCGCCTGCTGGTTACAAGCGAAGAACCCCAAGGTCTTGTGAGAAACATGAGGTTTTTTTTTGTTGTTGTTTTTTTTGTTTGTTTGTTTGTTTGTTTGTTTTTAAGGAGAGATGAGAATTTTCCCTTAAATGACGCCAAGCAGGGAGAGAGCAAAACTGTAGAATACGCCACGAAATGTTTTGATGTGAGAAATTTCACTCAGCCCAGCTGTCGTCATTTTGCACTGCCCAGCACTGTAAATTTCCGAGGTGAAAGCATTCAGCTGTAAAGACTTAGTGCCCGGAGTAATTCGTTTACAGGGTTTACATTATTAACCTACAAGCAGATAGTTAAAACAGAGGTTAGGTAGTACTCAGAAGAGCTTCCCCAGCAGCCCTAGCACAATCAGACCCGCCTCGTTTAGAGATACAGCAGTTTCCCCACTTGCAAGTTACTACTTTGCTTCTCAGATAGGAACTGTGTGTGCTGAGAACTCAAATCCAGCCTGAGCACGACTGACAGAAATTGTTTTCTCAGCTTTAATCCATTACAGCTGTGCAAATCCCCACAACCTTCAGCTCAGGCTTGGGAGACACCAGCCAGGGCAAGCAGATTGTCCGGGTGGTTTTTTTATGAGCATCATACAGCTTGTCCCACCTTCGCTGGGGGCACTGTGGTGACTGCCATGGCGGAGGTGCAGTGGGAGGTGAGCGTTCCAGACAAGGTTTTTGCCACAGGACAGTGTGAAGGAGGAAGAGCGTGTGTGTGTGGACGCTGCAGTTAATGGTTCCAGTTGTGTGAATGCAGCTCGGGGTCAGCAAGTACATAAAATACATTTTCTTTCAACAAGGCAGCTGAAACATAAAGGTCTGTCTGAAAAATGGGTGTTTGCTGCATGTGAGTTTTCATGCTCTCGGTTCTACCTAGTCTTTTTGTAGAGAACAAAAGGGAGAGTTTATGTGGTGAAGTTTTCATTATCTTTAAATTTTGTTTAATACAAGAAAAACACGAGGTTTTGTTATGCCTGTCAAATTTTTCTAAACATAGAGTTTTATGTTGATATATTTTGCTTATTGTGCAAAGTTAAAAGAACAACAAAACCAAAACATTATATCCCAAAGTGATCAATTCTTCCATTTTATCCCTTCCCAAATGAATTACAGCACAATGGACCGGTTTTACAAAACATTTTCATCTTGCATGTGTAAAGTGCAAAAGTGTATTGAGCAGCTGGACTACTGAGAAATAATATTTTAATTGCAGGGCTGGAAAAAAAAGGTTAAAACCAGATGAAAAATGGTTTAGAAAAAAAAATACAAACAAATCTATTCCATTCTCCCTACAGGATTTGTCTTTTGTGCACACACACAAAAAAAAAAGTGGTGTTTTTTTGGTTGGTTGTTTTTTGTTTTGGTTTGGGTTTTGTAGGTTTTTGGTTTTGTTTTTTTTTAATAAATTGGATCTTCATACAGGTACTCTCTTACATTTCCCAGGATTAAATCCCAGGCTTTCACTCCAGTTTTCTGTAGTTAAGTAGCCAGCTTTTACTCTTCCACTACTCTAAAATCTTTATTGCTATTTACTGAACTGCCCATTTACATTAGAAATGTTTTCCTGTCCAGAGAGAGTAAAAATATTTTTCATAATGGGCATTATCACTCCTAGAATTATTAAGAACAGTCTGAGTAATTTGATAAGTCATTTCAATTGTCTAATAATACACTTGTTATTAATTCAGTTATGGCTAAAGCCTAGGGAAGTGTGTTGGTCATTTCACAGTTAGTTACCAGAGTCGTATTTTACTGTGCCAGGAAGAGTTCTGCAGCTGATTGGAGTTTTCAAAACAAACTGAACTCAATCATTATTCCTGATTAGATTATTTGCTTCGTTTGGGAGGATGGTTTGGCTTGGACTCCAGCAGCCTGCAGAGAGCAGTAGCAGCAGCTTCAGGAAGGACTTCACAGGCAGGCTCATCCCCAGAGCTCTTGACTGGCCCTGGCAGGTGTTGCCCCAAGAAAGCTGGTGGGGGTGGTGAGAAGAGTGGCCGTATACAGGATGTACCATTTTGCCCAGTGGCAGCTCTGGCTTTTACAAAGGCTGATAGCCTGGACACAGCAGGAAGAAATCAAAGGCGCAAATCAGAAAAAAAAAATAGCCTGAAGTTCACTAGGTGAAAGTCCCTTCCCCCACACCCTGCCTTTTGAATGGACCCGAAAGCCTCATGGTGATTTCTGTTTAACAACAGCTTTATCTTAAAATTACATAACGCCTTATCAGGCCAGCACATCTTAACGCACCAGCAACAACAATGATTTAACTTCAGCTCTGGGAATTTTGTTAGAAGAGAGCTGGAGCTTCCCAAGCACTAAAGCTTCATTGCCTTGCACAGGGGCGAGTGGAGGAAATGTGGGTGCTCGGGAGCAGCTACTGCAAAGCCCCAGCCTGGCCCTGCTCAGCCAGAGGGACTGTTCCTTCGGAGAGACCCCAGCTTGTACATGTGCTCTTTTGCAGGGGAGGTCACAAAAGTGGATCCCCTTTTGCACAACCTTGATTGAAATGGCAGCAAGGATGCACTTGGTGACTTGTGCCCCTGGATCTTTAGTCCTTGAAAAGGCTTCCTCTTCAAAACTAGTTTGCTAGTATCACATTCTGTAGAAAAAGCACCATTATACTTGCCCCCTGGTAAGAATAGTTGGGGGTGTATTTACAAAGGGTGCCTCGAGAATGAAGTCTGCAGAAGAGAAATATATACATAACATGCTATTTTCTGGCCTCCTCATTCAGCAGGTTTCTTGCCTCATCTCCCAAGGCTCTTTAAATGCTGCAGTCAGTTACTACTGCTCCATTCTTCCCACAACATTTCATTACTGGGGTTTGGGGTTGGTTTCCAGTGTGCGCAGTTTCTATTTTGGCCTCTCTCCTTTTGCCCCTTCACTGTTGGTGCTGAACACTGCAGAAACAATGGCCCATTTTTCCATAGGGGTCTTTCTTTGATCCATCACCTTGTCTGAGGGTCTGGTACAAAATTGCTTCTAATTACCACACATTTATTCTCGGGCCTTAACTAAATCACTATTCATAGAGTGATAAATGAGATTTTAAAATTAGTCACTGACATTTAAAAAGTTTTATACACAACTGTAAAGAAGAGTTCCCAGATAGTAAATATAATGTTGGGTGAAGAAAAAAACCCATAAATTAAAGCTGTCCTATATTAATGGCAGGCAGTAAAAGTGAAGACATGGTGAGATGTTACGTGATGGAGTATCACAGTGTCTTCCTGCAACAGACCCCGTTGACAGCAGAAAAACAGCACCATAGAAGCCTTTTCACATACATAATTTAATTTAGTTTCTAAGGTGTCATTGCTGGGAGTTTGTGGGGCAGGGAGGGAGGTGGCCAAGGGCTGCCTTGCTGGGCGGATTCAGAGTTCACACGGTTTGCAAGAGAACATTTACTCCTTGGCAAATGACAAGGCAGATTTCTGCCACTTGTCAGTAAGATAAATTCAATTGTTCTATCTAACTTAAAAGTCATCAGTAAAAAGTTTGAAGACTGACTACCAAGCTTGCTACCTAAAATTAATGTTTATATAGATGACAATTATTTGAACATAACATCAAGACTATCACCAAACCCAGAATTGTCATTGCAGCATTTTAGATAGTCTTTCTCCCTTTGATGAGAAAACTCGCCTTTGAGCTTTCGGACACTGTTGTTTATCATTATTAATGGCAAAGGCACTTCCAACACGTTATTGCTCAATGCTACACCGGCGCAAGGGGAGACAGAATCTCTGCATCAAGTACAGCACCCATGAGCAACCTTTGCATACCAGCTACAAACAATGTTTTACTGGGATCTATGCTAGCCTGTAGATTTTGGTGATAATTTTTTTTTTTCCTTTTATCTATAGGGTACCAACTAAGTAACAGTTACTGGGAGGAACTTGCTTGTTGAATCTGATGATCATTGACAGAGAAAGTGAGATGTGTAATATATCCACTGTACCTTCTGTTTTACATTACAACTACTGCGTTAGAAACTCACATTTGGGATTCTGTCCTGTTCCATAGGAATTGCATTATATCCCATAATAACTTAGAGCAGTTTTGTAGGTGATGTACATCAATAAAATGAAAAATGGACTTAGCATGCCTGCTTTTGGCAATTCGGGTCATGAATAAATGTTTAACAAACATAGATAACAATGACAGCCTTTAGAACTAGATTTTTTCTGGTTACACTGGAAGTGAGTGCCACCAGATCTAAGAGGAAGCAGCACAGGAGCACAACCTTGGTTTAAAAACTAAGCTGAAGCTGTTTGCTTAACATCTAAACAATTTGCTTTGTGTATACTGGTATTATGAGACATTATGCCATTTTTGAATGCAATGCATCAAAAGTAAAAAGCTTCTTCTTGACTCTGTTTCCTAAGCAAAGTCCTTTCTAAAATAATTCTTAAGGACTTTTACATTGTGGCTCCTATATAATTGGATTTCCAAGATGTGCATAAATGTGATGAGAATTACATCATGAGCAGGTACTGTGGGTAGGATGTAGAAGATGCTATCTATGTATTTTGGCAAAACAATATGATCTTAATCTTTGATGTAATTTCAATTAAAAAGAAATCCTGCACCTGAACAGTTCTTTATAGCCCATTTTTCCCATGCAACAGATACAACTAGCAGCAATTTCCAAGAACATTCACCTTTGCCCCTGTAGTAACATCTCTGCCCTAACACTGCTGACATAAGCAGGCTGGACAACTGAAAATACTGGGCTAGGTACATCTGAAGTACACCTTCTTTCTTCTAAATTAGGCAGCTACTTTCAGGTTCTCTGACAGTTATCCTGCCCCACCTTTCATATCAAGAGCTACCTCATTCCTATTTTCTTCCAAGTTTTCACTTTTACCTTATTATTTATTTAATAAGTATTGACAAACTTCTTTAATGCTTTCAAACAGAAGCTCACAGGTACTTCCAGCACTACAGTTGTGCCGAGGAAAGACTGGTCTTCCTGTCTCCCATGTGTCTAAGGACAGAAGCTGGAAAAGGGTTAGAAAATGAAGTGTGCTATATGAAAGTGAAAATCCAGAGCTACTGAAATTTTTTATATTCACTGTTACATAAATTGCTAGATTTGACCAAAACTGAGACTTCCCTTCCTTTAGGGTATGAGCTTCCTGAGGTTGCAAACATTCAAAGTGCTGATCACCCTCACACTCACTGTGGATTGTGGTTGCTCAGTGTGTTGAGGTTTATGCTAACACTTGGAGCTTTCCTCTCACAACAGGTTCCAGCTGATGTTTAGATGGAGCAACATCAAGATACATGAGTGACTAAAGCATTTCTAACTGCAAAAGGGCATTTTTATTTGCATATACTTTAACACTGGGCTTTCTATGAGCTTTCTTCTTACTCTTGTACACATTTAATAGCATACCCCATCAGCATAAACTTCTAATACAAGATTTGTTATTAATAAAAATATTAAAATACAACCTGCACGTTTACTCAGATGTAAGAGCTATATAACTAAATTTCATTTTTAAGAATCCTGTGTATGAAACACAATATGTTTTTGATTGCTTGTTTTATTAAGTGAAATGAACAGGCTAATTAAAGAAATGCCAGGAAGTTTCTGCTTTGTGTTTCCTTGGGACTGCTTTGTGTTTATACTGTCTATAAAATGCAGCTTATAGCTTCTATTTAACTTTGATAATATTTCCTTTTTATGCCATACTTAGAAATACATATTAAGGCTTTAGTTGAAGTAGTGTTTCTATATATTTGAAAAAAAATTGGTAATTGCAAGTTAAAAAACAGAAGGCAAGCCAATGGCAAAATAGTCTTAGGAATAAACTGTTATAATTTCATCTATAAACACTAAAAATGTAAAACAAGCTAGCCATCAAAAAAAGAAAAATTAAAGTCTGCAAGATAGTTCTAGTCCTGACTTTAAAATGTCATTAACCCTGAGCAAATGATCTCCTACCTGAAGCCATAAGCTGTGCCACAGAATTGGCAGTGGTTCTTCATGTAATCCATTGAGACTTCTAGATCCCCTGGATTTACTTCTAGATGGATGGCTTTGAAGAATTGCTAAAGAAATTAAATCTTCCTGTAAGCAACCCAAACCTGCCATTCAGACATGCTTTGTAGGACCTGTGTATCTTTAGTGCAATTATTTTCTAGTGCCAGAACCGTTAAAGTGATTTCTACATTTGTAGAGAAACCAATGTACATGTTACAATGTTGTTAATGAGGATATCAGTTATCCCATACAACTTACTTCTCAGAGCTACATCTTATGTTCTCTAAAAGAACATACAAGTTTTAGAGAACATGAAACATTTGAGTTATTTTAAAGCTCAGTGATGAGTTTTATATGAACAAGGGTATATGGGCCCTAATAAAAGAAACTGTATCAGATTTGAAGTTGAATTTTATGTGATAGTTTAAAAAGTGGACTATATGAATAAGAAGTGAACTTTGGAAATGTTCTGAGAATTTCCTGCCGTGTTGGCGTACATGATCTAGTTATCAAGTGTCTTTGTAGAATGAATTTTAATGTCCTGAAGATACTTCTAAGTCCACAAGTCAAAGTGTTGAGATAGCAGAAGCACTGGATAACTCATCGGCAGTTAGTTCAACAAATCTCTGAGAGAACTGTGGGGTTTTTCCACCAGGAAGACTTTTGCAGGAGAATATAAAACCTTCCAAACAGAGCAAGCAGACACTTGCACTAGTGGTACTGCTTTACTGTACTCACGACAGCTACTCTGCAAGCAGGCAGGTAACAGCAAAAGGGCACAAAAAGCAGCACAAAATAACATTGGAAATAACTTTCAAGATCAGCATTAGCTCTTCAGGATCACAGAGAGATGACATTAACCAAAGCAACTTCAAAGAGATGAAGGAGATTAATTTTTTTCCTCTTAATGATTCTGAAGTTATTGAAGGGATCAATAGCTTTTCCTGTTAAACAAGCTATTCAAATCAAGTATTCCTAGAGAGAAATAAACCAATCCTGGAAGTAACAGTGAGATTTAATCAGGATTTGAGATTTTCACTATTCGTATTGATCTGCCAGTCTCACAATAGCTTTAGTGAACTGTAAGTTTACAACAGTAAGTAAGAAGCCTTATGAAAGGACAAAAATTATCTGATTCTTTCTGAGCCCTTTTAACTGTGCCAAAAAAGCATAATAAATTATGTTGCCACATAGAGAAATGTCTCTTTTCTATATGTGTTATCACTGTTTTTCTAGGGGAGGAGACAGAAAAAAAGTGTTATTTCCCCTTTCTTTAATAATAAAACAGATCCCATGGTGGTGCACATTTTGCTTATTGTTAACCCAAGACATGTGGAAATGCCCTCAACAAAGCAAAGCTAAAGTAGCAGATATCCAGGTCCTAAACTGGCAATGCCACAGACTATTACTAAGACTTGGCAACTTTTCAGCTGTGCATGCAGCAGTTTTATTTTAAACAAAATCAGAGGTCACACAACTGATCTTGCAATCTTTGACATGCACAGCACCGCACCAACCTCAGAGCTGGAATTCAACCTCATGTATTCAATTGTAAACTCACTCAATCCCCAATAAAACAGATATATAGGGAACTAATTCTTGGTTTAATCTTTTCAAAATTCAGTTCCTGGTGGTTTTCTACACATGGTAGATCTGTGAAACCAATGCTTTCAGCCCGTGCTGAAATGTTTTCAGAATTCAGTTTATCTGCAGCAAGTCCTGGATAATGAGAGTAGTTTCCAAAGAAGTTTGTTTGTTTGTTTGTTTTTTTTTCGCCTTAAACCCTAGTAGGTCATGGAAATATTTGTTGAAAAGCTGCAACTAAGGAAAGCTTTTGGGCAAACACCATGCAGTACTGCATGAGCCGGGGCAGGGGAGCACCCAGGCCCTCACCAGTTCAGTGTGGGTTGCCACAAAGTTCAGCTGACAGTTTGCTGCTGCTTCTTAGGAACACCAAGGGAAAACTGCTCTCCTTTCTGCTCCTAGATGGACATGTTTTTAAGAAGAATGTGTTTTACACTGTTTTAAGGGAACACTGGACAAACAAATCCAATCAGTTTATTCTCTGATGGTGTAAAAATCAAAAACATTAATCCAGATTATCATTTTATACAGCATTAAAATTAATTTCCTCTTTATAGCATGTAATCATTACCCATATAAAGACCAAAAAGCATTAAAGTGCCATTGCCTCTGCTCTGTACAGTTCTTTAAAGGAATGAAAAACTTTGTGTAGGAACTATATACTGAGTCTCTGGCATTGGTATTTAGCTTGGTATCTTCAGAAAACATAGATGCAAAGTTCAGATGGATCATTACTAATTGAATTGTTTTCACTGTTCTTTGCCCTTTATTTCAAAGTTTGACCACACGGCCATTTGCTCCTAAGATGTCTTTTCTTTCCTATACACACTAAAGACACCTTCCTTCTGCCTTTGTGGAGTCATATCCTCCTCAAAGCATCCTGCTGCACTGAAAACTTAAGTGTGAAGGGCAGATGCATTCACAACACCTGCAAGACCACAAGTTTTACTCGGAGTAAGCCACTGTTCTAGCTTTAAGAAATTGTTTCAGATCTAGGGAATTCCTCATGTATTTTTAGCTAGGACCAACAACACAGTTTTCTTGATGCTTTTCAGTCTACATTTGCCAACACTCCCCAAACTCATCCTGTTCTGCCTACCTGAACATGCTTGCATGACAATTTACTCCCACCTAAAACAGTGCTGCCCCAGTCCTAGTTCTGCTCCTTCCTTTTTGCAGCTGCACTGGCTGTTGCCTGATGCTGTGGCCTAAGGAGATAACCAACAGTACCCTAGAGGGCCAGATGAGTGCATGAGGCCAGTGCTGGCATCATGGCAAGGGCAGCAAGTCCACGCTAACATGAGCTGTCAAATGACCCTCTTGGGTGAGCTGTGCTGTGAGTGCTCTTTGTTAATTGGACTCTTAAGTCTGCTGCAGTTTACCTCAAATATCATACAACCCAAAAATTAAAACGAAGGATTTCTTTATCCATCCACAATTTCCTTCACAGCCCATCAAACTGATGTCACGGACTTCTACAATAACATCAGCAGGACAGATTAGATTTCTGAACCAGCCTGTAGAATACATCTCAGAGACTATAAGTCTAATTACTGCCCTGGTGCCTGCTGCTGTGAGCATCTTGCAATGGAACATGGACCAGTAGATGGAGAAATTAAAATAGTGCATGGAAAAAGCAGACCCATAAACAAGAAAAACCCTATCACAATGAACAAACCACAGAAAGATGAACCACTTCAGAGCTCTCTTCAGTCAGCTCTGTTTATAAAACCAGAGCATCTCCACCAGTGGGCTCAAATCACACTCAGGATGTGAGTGCTGTCTCCTATACCCAGTTTACACTGATGAATAGCTTTAAATATAATTAAAGGCTTGTTATTATTTGTTCTTGCTGCACAAGCAAAGTCCATTATTCAACTCTAGAACATAGTTTATAGCTGTTACATTTTCAGAAGTCTGTTCTAGAGGAAGAGAGATTTTTGCCTGTTTTGGTTTGTTGTGGGTTTTTTTTTATTATTAAGTTTATATTCTTCTCTAAGGAGTTGTAGACAAAATGTGCTATGTTGAAGCTTATACAATTCCCTGGTAGTTCATTAGAATGGCTTTCTGTTAGCTCCTTGGAGAGTGATGAACTAGAGGGAAAAGCGTCCTAACAGAAGAGAGACGGATGGACAGAGTCAGTGGAGGAGAGGTTGCTTTCTGCTCTTTTCATACAGCACTGGCCAAATTAACATTTTTATGTTTTATTATCAAGTAACAGTAAGGTGCAGCCTGCCAACTATGTATGAAAGTTTATTAGCAGGGGAAAACTCCTCTAGCTGCCCAAGGCTGGCAGCAGAGGAGGGGAGGGAGTTGCCAAGCAGCCAGGCAGCAGGCAGAGCCACATCCCAGGACTGCAGGTGCAGACCTGGCAAAGCTGCACCTTTCCCCAACATCTCTATGTTTTTCTTTCAAGAGCTAAATGTGCTGTAAAATGTAGAATACCATGAAAAAATATATAAAAACTTCATGTCAAGTTAGAAAAAGTATTTGATGAAAATATTCATCAGTTACCACTAGATGGCATTTTGTTCCTGAGAAATTAGAAACTCACAGGTTTCAAATTACTTGTTACAGACAGCAGGAAACAGTAGGAAATAGAATTACTTACCTCGTTCCATTAATTATTTATTATCCATTGTCTTGTATAAGCACGACATCACTAACACAAGGCACTTCTACTTTCAAATTTATAAAGGCCCTTTATTTAGCTATAACCTATGACTCTTCAACCCTCTGCTCCAGTAGGTGGGAGCTTGAGCTGCAGTCAGCACTTGCCAAACATCTTTTCCACATTTTTAAATGACAGACAAACGTAGGCCAGTTCACAGACTCTGAGCATGCCATGGAAATCTGCCAGAAATGCCTTGCTCCAGTAACTGTACACAGCATTTCCTGTGTTATTTTTGGATATACTGTTAATAATACAGATTGCAGGACAAAAAAAGAAAAAAATCCCTTTCAGGAACACAGCTGTAACAATTTGGTTATTATGAAATAATGATTTGATAATATTCCCTTATGACTATTATATTTTGCACTAGTTCATTTTAATTTCAGTTTGTAGAAGCTGTGATGTACAAGATGCCATTCCCATTCTTAATCTTTGCAATGTACAATGTATCACACCCAGAGATGCAGTGAATTCTACTGGGCACATACTAGGGTGACGTGGAGGTAGCTTGTTTATAAGCCTCTTGGTGTCAAATTAAAACCAAGGAAGTAGATTTCTCTTACTCTGCAGCAGAATGGGAGACTGAGAAGTGAACTATTAACATTTGCCTTAAAAGAGACTAGAAGTTAACTTTTACTTACAGAAAGTCAAAACACCTTCAACAAATGTGCTTTAGTTTTGCATATATGCAAATATACACAATACTATGGAGGATACTTTTTCATTAGATCATCCTAAGTACTCCTGCTCTGAGTGTATAGCAGCCTGTTTAACAGTTCAATCACAGCAAAATTTAGTAATCAGAATGTTGACATAACTTCGTATCCCAACTGAAATTCTGAAAGAAAAATCCATCAAAAATGCCCAAAATAGAACCCAAAGGGTATTCTGAGTATGGTCTTTGAAGAACAATTAAGGATTTTGTTTAATATAAAACTGCATACCAACATGCTTCAGAAATACTTCACTTTCAAGTGGTTTTTAATATAGCTTATTCTATCTGAAGTATAGATCTCACACCAAGGCTTTTTGCTCTTAACAGGTCTTCAGCTTCACTGGCAACACCAGCGGCAATTGCTGCAAGCCACAGACAAGGGGCTGAATGGCTGTTGGTGGAATAGAACAGTTATCATAATCTTTCAGGGTGGAGATTTACGGCAGCATTCAAATAACACATGAACACTAATTTCATTGTTTTCTGAGCACTTGGAGAGTAAAACTGAGAAAATATCCAGGAGAAAAACCTTCCCTGCTTAGGCTAAGCTATACAGTAAGCCTCTAGGTATGACAGTGACTTCTGAGGAGTAACTTTGGGCCTTAGAAACAAAGGCAATATCAAGTTAGAAAGAAAAAAAGATAATTGCTGGATCACGACACACAGTTTCTGTGCACCACTCAATTTTTCTTTGCCTAATTTTTTTTTTTTTTTTTTAATTTAGCGTAACGCTATTTTCTAGCAACATGAGCTGGACAGAAAGAAATCAATAGACATGTCAAGACAAAACTTCGCAATCTCTAAAAGTTTGTGTTTGTAACAATATCACTCTGCCAAAGTGGTGATCTTTTCTCAGTGGACAAGACCCACAAAATTTTATGCACCCTAACAAACATGTCTGGCATATTATGAAGGGCAGCTACGTTGAGTAGGGGTGTGTGCTCTTATCCAGTGGGTGAAAACAACAACAAACACCAAATCTGAACTAGACGTGAAATTACAAGAGCAGGTAAAGATTGTGCATTTCTTTCCTAAACTTTGCCAGACCTTTGGAACAATGAAAAGGCCAGCATTTATATAGCTGACTGGTACTTACCATTTAAAAAGACCATAGAAGGGAAGCATGCTAGTTACTATAATGTATTTCCATGCCAAGGAAGCCAATGCTGTGCCATGCGATAGGCAGAAGAGACAAATACAATTATGCTGACAACTCAGAAACAGCTTTCCTGTTGTGTGGTGACAAAGCTCAAAGATCTATGGCCAGCAATCTTCTCACACAGCATTCAAGAGAGTGCTGCATAATTTACACACACACACACACACACACACACACAAAAAAAAGACTTAAGTCCTGTTAGAATGAGAGCTCTAAAAAGTTTGCGTAACTATTAGAGACATCTTCTATATATTCACACACGTGAAATTCAAATTGTAAACTTAATAGCTTGAGGCTCATTACATATTCAACAAAATGATCAAGTGTTCAGAACGTTGCTATCATCCAGTGAAATATATAGCATCTATTTGGCATTTACAAGAATTATCTGTTTTTTCATCAAAAATCATTAGCCCTTTAAAGCAATTTTGCTGAAAGAGGGGACAGAAAATAACAAAACTGAAATACTAGCCTTTTTCATGTTTGAAATCATAACCATGGTGACTATAAAGTTTGTTGGCATTTTTACTATACATTATACCACCTTTAAGAGTATCTTTCTCAGCAAACAGTCATGAAGAACAGGATGTTTATACTACTTACCTCAAGTGAGATCAAAACATTTCTAACATCACTGTGAACATTAAGAAATAGATCATCACAGAATGCATTTTCATGTCAGAGACAGTGTCAAGAAAAAGGGCTGGCATAACTGAGACATGAAACATGGCACATTTTCTCTTCTTGTTCAGAGGGAATAGTGGGCAAATGGTACTGATTTTTTTTTTTTCCCCTCTCCATTTCATTTTCTCAATTTGTTCAGAAAGGCAATTTATTTTGTTTGCTGCTTAAGCTCATTCTCTCTCTTCACTTGTTTCCATTTCCCCTTGATTAGGATTCTAGATGTAGGATGTAATATCCCATTATATTTTTAAACATAAACAAATTAGTAGGCTTTTTGAAATCAGTTTCTAAAATGCATCAGTCCAGTGATTTATCAAGGACAGTATTTTTGCCTTCTGTAATGGTCTAGAACAAGTGATTCAGCTAAAGAGAGGAAAATACTGTTTACATATCGTGTCAATACTAGCTTGCAGCAAAACAAGAAAAAGGACTTTTTGGGCAGTAGAATAAAAACCCCAAACAACAAACACGTTAACTTTTGTCTTATGGGTAGCTAAACACACCCATCAGACTTGCATTTATTGCATTCAATTCACTTGGGGACAGATGCTATTAAATGGAATTTTAATAGTTCATATTTGTACTTTGATGTATTAAGCTAGCCCTAGTGGAGGAAAACATGGTTACCTGTAATGCTGTTCCTCTGAAGGTATCTAATGTGACAGCACACTCATTCTTGATGCTCATCTTCTCAGTCTAGCACTGACAGATCTCCCTAAGCTACCATGTACTATACTTTTAAGCTCATTAACTGTGAGCTGGGAGCATCACCAGGCCCTGCTGTCCAAAGTGGTTATGAATACTGCCCACTCCCTATTGTGCTTGCTGTTAGTATTAAAAACAAACAAATGTTCCTAGAAGCCTGAATCCTTTTCTTTGCTTCAGGCCGTTTTCTACACTTGTTACCATTTCCAATCAATTTATGCAATGCAAGCTACTGTTTGCATAATCTACTGCAAGCTACTTGCATAATCATTCTTTTCAAACTAAGTGTTCAATTGCAGATTAAATTCTGTTGCAGGTTGTTTATTTAAAAAAAACTGCAGTACCTTCTCTTTCCTCCCTCCTCTTCCCTAAAAATGAATAGGAAAAGTGTGCTAGGAACAACATACATTATCATTATAAAAGTGGTAATATAAGGAGGATAGATACTTCTAGCAAGGCTTAAAATAAAGTTATACAAATTGGATCAAGTTTGTGTGTCTTGTTACTCTGTAGCAGTTGCACTTTGCAGAATTATAAAGGCATCAGCATAAAACCCGCACTCACTAGTTGTACAGAGCACCTGTAATGAAATTTTCTGCAGCACTAAATATTCAATACAGGAGATTGAGAATATCCTTCCAGATTTAAGTATGTATTTTGCAATGTGTCTTGTTCTAGGAAGATGTAAATGTCAAGATTCCATAAGCTTCTCATGTCTGTTTTAGTTGAGGACAAGATACACAGCATGCAGAAATTCCTCTCCTAACTACTAACCTGAAATGGAAGTTCACTATAGAGAGGTAACACAGCCAAGGAGGAAGCAATATGCAAAAAGAAATTCCACATTAAACATATAAGCACTTTCAGGAGATCATCAGTCAAAAGAAAAATATTTTGAAGAGGAAAAAAAGTGAAGAACAAGAAAGGTCATGATCTTTAAATTCTATGAAGGAAAAAAAAAATTTCATATTAGAACTCCTCCAAAAAACCCAAACAAACAAACAAACAAAAAAGAGGACGGGAGGCTTTATTAAAGAATATAAATCTTTGAAAATCCAAATTATTTATTGATAGTGTCATCTGGACCTACCCTAAGGTGTTATAGGAAACACAGGTTAAATCATACCTGTATTTCAGTTGATACACTAGTTAAAAAAAAAAAAAGTAAAGACTACTGTAAGCCAATCTTACACTTGCCATTCTTCAGTGTAAATGAGTGCAGTTCAAATTACTTCTCTACCAAGGGAAGCAACAGGCAGCATAAAAATGCATGACAACACATTGTCATGAGTATATTAATCATGTCAAAAAGCATTGCTGAAGCTTCCTTCAATGCAATATAATATACCTTACTTTATTAGGATGCACTTAGTTTGACTATATTTTCTCCTCATTATCATTTATGATGACCAATTAAAATGTTTGTGTCTGTCTCTGAGCAAATTACTTCTGTAATTCTAGTAGCTGAAATCACTGCTCATCCAACACTTCTGTCATCTCATTCCATTAGTGTAATATCTTTCTTTGCCCAGCATGTTAAAGACGAAAAAAAAGCTTACTTGTATTGAATGGCTAGGTGTAAACCCAGGTGGTCTTACAATGTAGACTTTAAAAAGTGGGTTGTTTTCCCCCTGCCCAGTTGCCCTGTTATACAGCCCTTATGTTTATTGTTTTTTTTGTTTGTTTGTTTTTTCCCCCCTTTTGGAGTGACAAGCATAACACAGTCAGAAATCTAAGAACATAATGAAGCAAGAAGCCTTGGGCATTAGTTTCATACGGGGCTCGAAGTTGTGTGCAGTTTAATTTCCTTTGGTCAACACATGCAAGAAACACAAGCACACAGCAACTTTACCTGTTTTGTTTCCTCCAAAGCCTGTGTATCAGTTCTGTCAAAAGCTTTTCAAATTATAACAGAATGTGCCACTCCATATATGTCTCCAACATTCATAAATAAGCCCACACCATTTTAATAATCTGAAAATCAAGCATGAGGGCATAATTTTTTCTAAACATTTCACAACACAACTGCAAGCAGTTCATCTAACTATAGGTGGTATTTCCTGGCTTCATGGAAAGGAAGGTATCTGGAAGTTAGCTGGAAATCCTGATTACGTACAGTGCTTTTGCCATGGAACTCAGGGCAACCAGAAATGACTGAACACCTGGGATCACCAAACTGCGTTTATGAACAACATTGTCTACAGATTACCTTGGGTTCCTGTAACTAATGATAGGTCTTGTTCCTCAGAAGCTGCTGGAGCTCAACTGCAGAGCAATGGAATTTGGCTTATTCTAAAGAAACGTGTGTGCTCTTATTTACATAACATCACTCTGACATTACAGGAATGACTTCCAAAAAACTGCTGAAAATTGCAAGGATGAAGAAATAAGTCTGAAGACAGCGCTGCCTTTTAGAACAATTATAATTTCATTAAAATAGGAACATAACTTAAAGATAGATTTTATTCTCTTTGATGATTTACTCATGCAAACTGCACATAAAAGAAAACAGTACAGTTTGTGAAACATGTCAAATGTAAAGACCCAAAATGCTAAGTACAGAAGTAGTGTGACATACGTCTCAAAATGGAATCCATGGTAGTACAACTAATAAATTTTCTCTATTTGCTGAACACAGATTTTAATGGTTCTTTTTCCAGCCCCACTGTTAAATTCATTAACTGTTTACATGTCTCCTATACACTTATGTAGACTTATTTTACAAGCGCGACAGTTTTGTTATAAAAAAACTCCACTTATATAAATATGATTTAAAAGCCTTTGTGTTTAGGAGAGCAAATTATAGTATAATCAATGAGGCCTTACCTAGTCCACCAAAACTACAATGAAAAGTGACTGTATAGCTTTCTTGCAGAATTCACAATTTGTGCCTTTGCAATTAATTTCCTTCTCACAAGAGGTCCACTGTATTTCACTATCCTGGAAACACTCAGTAACTGTTACAGCTTTTCATATTGAAATTGGGAAAGTAAGACTTTTAAACACATGAGGTTATCAACTTTCTTAGTTTAAGAATACAAAATAATTAGAATCCCTATTATTTTCATGCTCAAAGCCCTGCAATGATACATATATGACTTAGATACTTCTTTGTCCAGTTTTCTTTATAGCATGGCTGTATATATACTGTAGAAATTATAATTTTCCTGTAGATCAATTACTTTTTTAGATTTAAAACTGAATCAAATAGAAACTTGATGGCACTGACACTTAAAAACACATAGTATAGTGACGGAGAAGGAAGAGCAAATGAACTACACAACCCATTACAAATGCATTAAATCTTTGTTATATACATAATGGAATCCTGCTTTACTGCCATAGTTGCTACTATGCATCTGTTTTTGCTATTATACAAAGTTTTCCGACCTGAAAGCACACATCTACTTTTTTTTTTAAAACAACTTAATCTATTGTAAAATATTGTACTGTATTTTGAACATGAGTACAGAATCAAAATAGATAATGGCACATTTAAAAAACTCAATATCCTACAGATGATTGGATAATGAGAAAAAGTGTACCTACAATCATCTCATCAGAAACAAACTACATCATGGAATGTTAGTTATCCAAGTTCGCACAGTAAATAACATTTTAAAACTGCAATCACCTATCAGCCAGCATCACATTGAAGGCATCTTTAAACATTCAAGCAAAAGACTGCTGGCATTAACTACTGAACCATTCTCACGCACACACCACACACACCACATTATAATTACATTGTTTCCAAGATACGGTAGATACTGATTTTTTTTTTTTTTTTCCACAAGAAAGGTATCAAAATTTTTGCTACTAAAAGATGACAGTGCTTACACAAGAATTAAGTACAAGTTAGCTTGCAAATACAAGACAATGACAAAAAAAATCTTGAGTTGTCTGAAGAAGGATTTTAGGCTTTTCTGGCGTCCAAAACCATGAGTAAACTCCTAGTCCATGACTCAAAAATCCACAAAATATCAACCTACTTTGGAATACTAAGTATTCCATATTTGATAACCCTGTACTTTACAATATGCTTACTGGTTTCAGCCTAGCAACAAAGGGTAATTATAGGTTTCCTATTCTGACTGGAGAAATAAAGCTCTCCTCCCCCCAGAATGAAAAGTGTTGGAGGGGGAAAAAAAAAACACCTGACATCAATTTAAAATTAGAAAAAAAAAATCAAATCTATTTAGTAATGATCCTCGTCCAGGATAGGTATGTGCATAAGAGTACTGTATCTCATATACTGTACTGGCCCTATCAAAAAAATTAAAAACCCCGACAGTTAAAAAGCCAACCAAAATGCTATACATAAAACCCAAACATTTTTCTCCCACTGTTCTTCCTCTCATAATGTGCAAAACAACAAAAAGGCAAAAAGACCAAAAGCAAATTTACTGTTACTGTCTTTCTCTTGCCTAGTGCTTTATGACCTTGTTAACATTACAAAGTCAATAGGGACTATGCAGAACTTTGGTATAAAAATGTCACATAATATTACTATCACAGTTTTGGGGATGACCTTTAGTAATTCACCCCAATGTTTGTTGAAATAATACCAAATTAAAAGTGAAATAAACCACATTGTACTGTACACACGCTTTACACATTAAGCACAAAAAATAACTAGTAAAACTAATACTTAAGAAAAAAAAAACAGAAGTCTTTTGCAAAGAGACTAGAACGGGTGTCTTGTCTCATCTTCACCTGCCAATCATTAAAGCCAAATTTAAGTTGGATTTTTAAAAATGAATAATTTTAAGCTACAATTTCTCCTAGATGGAGACTGGTCTTTTGTTGATTTCCCTTTAAAGTCACAAATGTGTATCTAAGAAACTGATGCAATGCAAGTTTTTAATCAACTTCCTGAAGGCTGTGACTGGGAGGGAGGCGCCATGATGATCTGGGAAAGCACTGGCTCTGTGCTCTGGTCCGCCAGCTGGGTGAGAACGGAGGTGGCCACTGCTTCTGCCTTGGAAGTCGAGCTTACGCCGTTGGAAGTGCTGACAGAACTGTGCTGAATAGCTTCCGTGTGTGGACTGCTTGGCACGGATATGTCTTCTGAACTGTCATCTTTATCTGCAGCTGAAAATGAAAGAATAATGTTTGGGTTTTGTTTAGGAGAATACCACTTTTTACAGTACAGAATATTCAGGAAAAAAACTCTTTTGCGTCTTCAGAGTCATGATTAAAATTGTCCACTTTCCTGCCTAGCTGGTGGGTAACACTATTCAACAGAATTTCATCTTTGCTACACTACCATCAAGACCTACAAGATAACGTGAAAACAAGAAGGAACAATTTAGAAAAAAATCATACGCTTTTAATGCCTCCCTCAGTTTTGCCTTGAAGCACCAAAAAAAAAAAAAAAAAAGCACAGTCCATATTAGCAATGAATTCACAGAAGTAACTTGTGCCAAGTACAGAAAAAGTCTGAGAAAATACCCGATTATGTCAGACTTTTAGAAATAACCTGGCTTTTAGATTTCTCCCATACATGGCACTTTTCCCCCCTGCCCCCTAATGTTTAAAGATGTATTCAGAGCCAACAGCATCCTTCTTTGGGAAGTAAAAAAAAAAATTAACTGGCTGAAAACTCAAACATTGCAACAGAAATTAATCCATACTTCCCCAAAGTGCAATAAGCATTTTCCCAGTTTCTCTGTCCTGATGACACCCTCTTTTGAAGCAGGCACAAGACTTTTTAAATAAGGAAAATATGATCCCAAGAACAATCCTAGAAGAAGAAAGGGGTATCTGCACTGTTGTCCTTTTCACTTGGCCTGAAACAAAAATACGCCTGGGAAATCCAAAAGATCTTAAAAGAGATGTAAAAGTGCCAAAAATACCCTGAAAAGCAATAGATTATTCGTGTCTATTTAAGAGCATCATACATGAGACAACATCAAATTGTGGACTTAGCTGTTAAAACACATTCTGTGTGGTATAAACTATCATTGTCTCAGCAGTGCACAATATTCAGCACTGCAGGGGCTCTAATCTAGTGTCTTCTATTTCTTCCACAGAGACAAACTGTTAAACCACTCACTATGTTTTTGAAGCAATTCAACCTTGATTACCTAATGAACATAGTATGTTTATTTAAAAATACTTTCTACAAACACCATTTTCATGAATTGATTAACTGAAACCATTTTTTCCTCTCATAAATTGTACTGTGGGTCTGTCACTTAACCAGGATGCCTTCCTAACAACATGCACATGGAGATAATGTGACAAAATCCTTTCAGAGGGATGGCATAACCATCATTCATGCTGCACTTTTCCTTTCAAGGGACTTTTCAAGAAACTAGGTGAGCTATGCTTCCAGTCTCCTTGTTTACTAATATTTTTTTTTTCTAAAATGTAGGCTTGTCCTACTTATCACTATTTTAGTTCTTATTCATTTTGCATTCTTTTGTAAATTAGTAACATAGTTCTCTTCTGAGGGCAGAAAATAAGCATTACTAAACAGGCCATTCGTTAATTCTTCAACAAAGAAATCCTTAGGATGTAGACAGATTGCCACCTTAAGACTCATGCCTGAATATTTTTCATGCCAGTTCAGGAACATGCATCTTCAAAACATCTAAATTCAAAAAACATATCTTTTTTTTTTTTCTTTTAATCCTTCATGCATAATGTTATCCCCTAGTAGCTTCTATATGAAATTACGTTGTTCTGTCAGATGGGAGCCATAATGGCCTCATCCCTGCAGCAATCATTGTTAATATAAATCCCAAACATATTTCTGTACTGTTCCAATTTAGTCCAAGATGCTATTTTCCATCTTGTCAAAATGACTGGAGATCAAAGGACCAAGATTTATAAGCTCAAAACTGACAAAATCAGTATTCTAAATATATATGGCAATAGAGAGTTGCTAAATCTCCTGAATCTTTTAAATTAAAAAATATTGCCCATTCTGATGAAATTGCTTACAATGACTACAAGTAAAGATGGTGGCCATTAAGTTTTATCGCAAGCACCTGAGGATCTGTTTGCATGAAATACAAAATGTTCCTTTATTCTCCTGAATTACTGACACTGGCAAATTAAAATGAAGTGGCTACATATGGCAGAAACAATCTTCACATTTACAAATATCCTGAAATATCAGTAAATCATAAAAACGAAAGCTGTGGGTTATATATTATGAATGTTGCCTAATGCATTCCCAGCTCAGTTACTTGTAACAAATTTGTGTACAATGGACAAAATTGGCCATTTATTCTACAGCAGCAGCAGCAGCTGGTTCTGGCACTGTGTATCATATCCAAAAAGGAAGTTACAAGTCAGGAAAGCATAATTAACCTTTAAGATGCTGGAAGGAAGAAGGAAAAAAAAAATCAAAATCCAATGAGCAACTTTAATTGAAAATATGTATTATAAAAAAAAAAAATGCTGCTGAAACTCTCAGTATTCACCTCAGTTAAGAAACATTTTTTAAAAAAATACCCTGTCTATAGAAAAGTAATTGCTTAATGTGGAAATCTAAACCAACTAGAAGACACTGTACAGTAGGAGCCATGAACCTGCATCTGATTATTTTAACGGCTTGACTGATCCTGGATGTTATGGTAAATGAGGACAGCTGTTATATTACCTCTACTGAAATCTCATTAGGATAAAGAAAAAAAAACCACCCACAAGGACCTTTCACTGTAGTAGGCTAAGATAAAATATAAGAAATGGTTTATCGTGTGCTGTTAATACTTTAATTATATTTTTCAAAGCAGGTGTAGTAACTGTTAGCCCTTAAATGCTAATTATTGTATGATTTATTAAAACAACAAAAAACCTTCAACTCTATGCAACACCAACAGAAAGGACTTAAACATATTTCTAAATATCATATATTCATTCCTGTCTTCCAATAACCTTCGAGATTTAAAAAAAAACCATAATATCTTTAGTGTAGTATTAGAACTGCACTTCTCAATGTTAATGTTCATTCAGTTCACTCTGGCAGTATTTCATGGATGCAGCCTAAGGCTATAGGTAATGGAACATTACTCACTATGATAGCCAGATTTCTTCTGCATGGCGGTTACAGGGCAATCTTTATGAGCCAGAAGAAGCTGTTTCAGCTGTGCCACTTCATTTCTCAGCAGGGTGACTTCATTCTAAAGAAGAAAAAAGTTATGTACTTTACCAGGCTCAAACTACACACATTTTGAAGGTAAGTATTAAATTTTATAGGATTTTTCAGTCATTCATTTAGGGGTAGATAAAATATAAGAAGTTTCCATATGGCATATATTGCACAAACGTACACATTGCTTTTATCTCAGAATATGTAAATATTAGATAAAATGTGGCTAACTTGTTTTATGATTTTCTTAAACTAGGAAATGCTTTTTTGGAAAATACAACATATGTTTTTCAGTTTGCAGATGCAGAGTCTACAAATAGTCTCATTCACATGACCCAGTTACTCTAAGACTCTTCTGCAAGGTTTTGTGATGAATTCTATTCAGAGCAAACCTACATTTAACTACCCACATTATAACAGATGCCACAGCCAACATTAATAAGGTTAAAAAAATAAAATAAAATTACCCAATGCAGAATGACTTTTGGTGATGACATCTGTACTTGGACTTCAAGAAAAAAAACTTCATGTACTGGAAAATAATCCAGTGTTTGTTGATTTTCATATTCATTTTTTCTTTGGCAACCACATGTAAATGTGTTGTATGAAGCAGCCACTGATAATAATGACAAAATCCTGAAATGTCAGCTTATGTGACTACAGTGGAGTGTAATCTAAGAGACAGCACTGGCAGAAACTAGTGACTGGGTTCATTTCCAGGCTGTGCCTTCATACTATTGAGTGACCTCGAGCAAGGTCACTTTACTTCTTTGTGCTTCAATTTCCCCATTTGTAAACCAGAGGACAGCGATACTTACCTTCCCTGCAAAACAGTTTGCTATCTATCGATGAGAGGTGCTACATAACTGCATTATGTGTGACAATCCAAATTAAGAATGGTATGGCATTTTGATAGACATTTTCACTTTGAATAGCAGAAAAATGTTTATGTATCTACAGAATCAAGGTATCTGTAATGCTTTGTGATCCCCATATCTTGTCACAATATATGCTTTTCATGCGTTACTTTATTTTAAATGTAAATCCTTTCCATTGACACTTCAGGTTACTTAAACTATATGAACCCTTTACACCTTAGCATGATATACCACATACATGACATAACTGTTTCATAAATGCATATGTTTATGCATTTGGGAGAAAGTCAAAGAAAAAACAAAAGCAGGAAAATTAGATTTTAACTAAAATTATTTGGAAAAAATGAGACACGAGAAAGTCAATCTATTTACTTGCAAGCTAGAAATAAGGCAATGCAGTCAGACAAGAGATTAATTACAACTAAAAGGATTCTAAAGTAAGGAAAACAAATTTTAAGAACAGAATTTATTAGATTTAATTGCACTATTATTTATAAACTAAGTATAAAGTTTATAAATACTGTACCTAAATACGAGATTTCAGAAGAAAAGTTCCTCCTCCATTTACAAGACAAAAAATTTCAAGCCTTTCCACTTGCAAAATACACTTGAAGTGCTAAGGACTACTTTTCTACTCAGTCATTTTACTGTGTCAAATATCTCTTAGCGGCTTTCTATTTAAAACAAAAGGAAGAACTAAAAGAAAGCCCAAAATCTGACCTCATGGATTTTCCTAATGAAAGAAATGTGACTGCAAACAAAACAGGTTGCAATAAAATAAACAAACAAACAAACAAACCACCACCAACACCCCCCCCCCAAATTCTCTACCAGCTGTACACGTCCTGATATCTTTGGCCATTAAGAAAGCACACTACTTCTGCCTCCAGCTCTCAGGTTCTTCTTAGTTCACCATGTTATTTACCAAGAAGTCAAAAATCTGGAGGCCAAGCAGGCAGGTGCACCTAACTGACAGAGCTTAGGGGGGACAGGGAAACAAACAAGTGGGGATGTAGTTTTGAGACACTTCTTGATAATCTACAGAAGCAGCAATGTCCAGGAATATGAAATATGCTTGTTATTTTAAAGGAATGTTGGCAAAATAGGTGATTAAATCAGGAAAAGATTTTCAGAAATTTTCTACTTTTACCCCCCACTTTTAAGGAAGAATTTTATACACAAACAGGACATATAAGTATGAATTCACTGTTTATCAGTGTCAGTAAAATTAATGTTAATTAATATTTTGAAAAGGTAGTTTATAAGTTGTTGGTTGTATTAAAAATAGCGAGTATCTTGCAAGCAGAATATAAAAAAAGCAAATAGATGTTTACATTAAAGGAGATCTGAAAAACAAACAAACAAAAAACAACAACAAAAAAACCCCAACAAACTGAAAACACCCCAGCATTCCTATACTAAAAAAGCAAAAAGTTGAGGTATTCTCATTGTAAACCTAGCATTGTTATTAAGATGAACGCTGTGCATCAGCAGTGCTACAGGCAATGCACAATTCATTCCTCAAAGCAGAACAGAGTTTGCCTGCTATACACCCAGTACAGGGAATGTGACAGAAAGGCAACCCATGGTTGTCATTTATATATTACCAGTAAGAACCACTTCTAAATGGTAATAAAAGGGAGTTGTTAGGAGCAATTCCTATACACACTGTAGGGTTTTTTAATCAGGTATGTGACAATAGCAAGTGTTTCCATCTCCTTTAACGCATGCTAAGATGGTCATTTAATATGTAGTTAATATGCTGAAAACAGGCTGACAAGAAACATGGAATAAACACTTCAACAGTTGTCAAGAAGAAAGATTATTTTTCATTTTCACTCTGGAAATGTCCTCCTCATTAATGAAAAATCCAGTCAATTGTAAGCATCAACATTTCTTTAAATAGGCATGAAATATACTTCACATGCTGTCTAGAAGAATTTTTACATTCCCACAACTCAAAAGAAAGCAGATTTCAGGGGGAAAGTGTTTCTATCTTTACCTACCCTCCCATTTTTCATAGGGTAAGATACTTCCCCTTCTGTATTCTTATGAAGGTGTACCACACAACATACATTCTGTATCTGCTTATTTCTCCCTGGATCCAAAATATGTATCTAACAATGGGACCAGATTAACCCTTTCTCAGCAAGGTGTGGGACAAGATTTGGGAGATACATTTACCAAAATTATCATCAGAGACAGGTAGGCATGACTAGTAGGATAGGGGATTGCCTGCGTCCGAGTTAAACTCCACTTTTCCTGTTTCTTTCAGGACATCTTTAACAAGATACTCCTATACGGGAAAGAACCTTTACTTATGGGTGTTTCTTTCACAATTTATCATAGAATTATTGAATGTCCTGGGTGAGAAGGGACCTCTAAACGTCACCTAGTCCAACTCCCCTGCACTAAGCAATGACATCCTCAACTAGATCAGGTTGCTTAGAGGCTCATAAAAGCCTGACCTTGAATGTCTCCAGGGATGGGGCCTCCACCACCTGCCTGGGCAATATGTTCCAGTGTTCCACTACTCTCATAATAAAGACCTTCCTCCTAACATTCAATCTATATCTACCCTTCTTTAGTGTAAAACCATTGCCCCTCATCCCATCACTACACGCCCTTGTAAACAGTTCCTCTCCAGCTTTCTTGTAGGCCCCCTTCAGGTATTGGAAGCTGGCTATTAGGTCTCCCCAGAGCCTTCTCTTCTTCCATGCTGAACAATCCCAACTACCTCAGCCTGTCCTCATAGCAGAGGTGTCCCAGCCCTCTCCTGTGTTCATGTCCTTCTTGTGCTGAGGGCTCCAGAGCTAGATGCAGTACTCTAGCTGAGGTCTCACCAGGGCAAAGCAGAATAGCAAAATCACCTCTCTCAATCTTCTGGATGAAACCAGCCTTCTGGGCTGCAAGTGCACATTGCTGGCTCATGTGCAGCTTCTTGTCCACCAGAACCCTCAAGTCCTTTTCGGCAGGGTTGCTTTCTAACACCTCATCCCCCAAGCCTGTATTGATAACAAGTATTTAGCCTTGCTAAAGCAGGTTCTGCAGCATTAGTACAAAACACCACTTGACTGGTGATCTTTTAAAACTTACAACGACCTTGTGAGAAAAGCAGACCATTCTTACTGAGACCTACAACAACCTTGTGAGGAAGGCAGACCATTCTTTCCGTTTTCCTACTAATACTTTGCACTCTAAGATTATTAAAGCAACAGGGACCAAATACAGACAATATAATGAACTTTGGCACCTGATCCTGCAATACCCTTGAGTGGCCACTGGGGACACACTGCCAATACTTCTGTAACACATTCTATAGTGTACTATACGCTGCAAGGCACACAGGTAACACAACGTAGTATGTAAGATTTAAGATCAATAAACAAGCCAACACAGTAGTAGAAAACACAGTCCACAAAAAGAAAACAGTACATGAGCTTTACTGCTTCGAAGCATGGAAAAAACCTAAAAAAAGCCTATAATAAACACAGCAACCTAATCTAACTGTGTTACTGGCAGGATGTAATAGAGGGAAATTTTCCCTTAAGTAAAAAATTGAAAAATAATGCTTAGAAAAGAAATTACATTCAAATATTTAAAAGAAGAAAGTAGGCAGAAGTTAATCTACAGAAAGCTGAAAACTATGGAACAAAATATATACACCAACCAAACTTCTCCAAAACCTGTATGCACTGTTAGAGAGCTTCCAGTCTTGAAAACCTTGATACTGACATTAGAAGCTTTGCCATAGACATCACAAGAAAGCCACTAACTGCACTGAAAGAAGTCAGAATTGTTATGTGAAGCAATGCAATGTAGTCATTTTGGTATTAACCTGCTTTTGGAAATGTGACTTCTTGGTAAATTCAGCTGAGCAGCTTATTAGATATTAAAGAAAATATGAACTACTAAACCCTAACAATCAGTCTATAAAATAGTACTAAGACAAAACTCCAAACTTATTTAATTTACTATTAAGTATAAGTAATCATGGGTCATTACTGCCCACTATGCCAATCAGCTGTGTTAGCCTGTCAAGTGAAGAATTATTATGGAAATACAGGATTGATCAATGTTTTCACAAATTACAGTTTAATTATTTGTCTGACATTCAATTTTCTTTGCAAGTTATTCTGTTCTTCACAGTTAAGAGCTTTGCTTTTGGCAGACCATAAGAAAATTCTTGTCTTGAATCCACTATTACTGAGTTAACTACTGGAAATCTTTTGGTTATGGTACTTACATAATTTTTCGTTATAAAAAATTGCTATGTACAAATTAAAGGTAGTTCACCTAATACCAAAAATTACTTTCATCAAAAAACCCAAGAAGAAATAAAGCCATTTTTTTTGTTCTATTTTTCTTTGTGTATATTTACCTTCACTGCTTTCTTAGATTATTTAAGCTGTAGTGCCTCATATCATTTTGTAAATAATGGATTTACTGTAAGGACTGTGACTACATTAAAGGAATGCAGATAAAGGCTGTAAACAGGTAGGAGAAGACAAAATATATCCAAGAAATTTAATTAATGCTGGTGCACAGTGTCACAATTCTTGGAACATAGGACATATTTTCATGTTGTGTGCTTAGGTAGGAATTTCTTACATTTTACAGTCTGGGATGCCGAGTATTTTTAAGACATGAACATGAAGACAAATGATAATGTAATTTCAATTACATTATAAAAAGTAATCTCAACATTCCCTTACTGTCCTGGTGGTCAAACTGGGACATTTTCTTGACAAACAGCATGAAAAGGAGTTTTAATAGGAAGGAAAAAAATTCTGTGAATTTGACTCAGGGAGTAGCTCTGATGAAAGAATAAGAAGTGAAACTTTAACATACCAAAATACTTTCCATTGCATTTTCTCAATGAACCCTTCATTTAAGAAATGACATCATTTTTCCTTTCTGTAATTTTCAAAGCAAAGCTTTTAGACTTTTTATTTTGAAACAACAGTTTGTGCCACTTCTTATGTGCTGCTGGAAAACATTAAGGAAGTACGCTTTCACACTTAATAGTCATTTAAACAGAAGGGTCATGGCTTGTTCTATGCGGGGGGAAGTGTGTCCACATGACAACCTTACAAGATTGACAATCTCAGGTAAAGTGGAAAATGACTTGCAACATACACTAGACTCTTTTAAGAGTATACTTCCCTAACTATAGGATTTATGCACACTGGGAGGCCAGTGGGGTGAAATTTGCACTGCCACTGCCTGTGCTGTACCTGTTCTGTGGACAAAAGAGGCCTTCAGTTTCCAGTGATGTCAATCTGGCACCTTTCACGAGCACTATATTCACTTTAAAGGAAAAAAAGTGAAGTTAAAAAGAACCAAAGGAAATCAGACCAAATTTTATTTAAATAACTCAGGCTGTGATACAAATTAAGAGCAAGATGTTTTTAAGGTAAGGCTATTACTTTGCTAATAAGCCTATAGTCCAATACATCTTGTCATCCTTGTTTAGTGTCACAGTCAGAAAGTTATTTAAAATGGAACAAAGGACAAAAGGGTACGATCCTAAAGTTTACACATCTTGATATCTGAGTATTGTGTTATATTCTTATTTTACTGCTATATGCCATTAGTGCTGAAGTATCAATTCTGACCTGACCACCAGTTACAAGACCATTTATATTTTAGATTTCATGCAAAGCTTAAGTTCCATTGATCCAGGATCACTGTCTAAGAATGGAAAAACTTATTCACTTTTCATTAAAATAAAAATTATACCTGTAACTGGCCATTTAACGAGCTCAAGTCCTCAGCTTTTTTCTCCAGCGACTGCACCCAGACTTTCCGCTTCTGTCGGCATCTGGAAGCAGCAGCACGGTTTCGCTCCAGAAACTTTCTTCTTTTCTCATCAGGGTCTTCATTGGCAGCTCTTCTTCGACGACCACCTGTATTTGGCGTTTGTGGCATAGGCTGAGCTGGTGATGCCTGAAAACGGTAAAAAGTATTAAAGACGTTATTAGTGTAATACTATTCATGATTTAACCTCCAGCACTAGTACAAACACACATCACATCTTGAGAAAAGCATCCACAACATTTCTATATACATTCAGGTTATTATACACATCTCATTTGTGGAAAGCTCTGTCATTCAACTCTACAGCTATGTTTTCAAAACCCTTACTGTATTTACACTCCTTGCGATGTTATGTAAACATGTAACATTTTTACCATGACTTCAGTTAAACTTCATTTTAAAATTGCACTAAGAGAAGCCACTCACTTCAGAGTTAAATTTATATGACATTTCCATTTGGCAACTGAATTACGCCTTGAAGCGGTATTTCTTTAGATGCACTCTCAGACATTCTTTTACCAATTCTGATGACACAAGTATTCATAAAGGATAAACTTCAAAAAACTCTTCCATCCAAAATATCTTTTAAAAGTTACATTATCAGGAAATAAATTTTCTACTTTTGATCCTTTCCAAATACTCTTCGCACAAATCTATTCACAACTGAAATACTACACCTTTGTTTATGCCCAATATATAGAAGCTGTGTGACAGCTGCTGCCTATGCTGATACTAACTGATCGCTGGACCTCCAGATCGCTATTTCCTACTTGTTAATATGTTCCCCACCCCTGCACACCAATTTCCCTTACATCCACCCACATGTTATGACGGGATCAAAATATTTCATTATTTTAAAATTATCTATTATACTCCTTCCACAGATGGATACAGACCCTCAGCAAAGACTTAATGAATTACGATAACAATATAATGGATCTTAAAAACCTTTAAAGTGATAGAATAGACAGAATATAACTGTCAGAATATAACCGTCTACACAACAACCACAGGTGCACCTGCACATGTAGTCTAGCATAGTAAAGAAGTTAACTTTTGGGGGGTTTTAATTTAAAAATATACCAGTTGGCATATTGATTTAGCATAAATTCCATATAGATAATAGTAAAAAAACCCTAGGAATGCACATCAGCCTTTTAGTCATGAAACAATTTATTTTTTTTTTAATACTAATTATAAAGTAACCACAAAGTAACCAAATAGCAAGCCTTCTCATCTTGTAAATTTTGCTATGTGATATTATGAAAATATTGTTTTAAAATACTTCAGGTATTTTGGGAGAACAGCAGCCTTAAGGAGGACATCATTTTGCAATAAGTAACCTTCTTCCTCTTTGCACTCTCAATGTACTTGTTCTGATACATTATTTGATTCCACTGGCCAGTCTAAGAATCTGAGTGCTTTTACTGCAGATGCAGGTCCTTCCAGCTCTGGGCCAAGTATGTAGCTTTTATAAAACTAGTATTATGCTATGAATTCTGAAAATAACTCCTAAATATCAGAAAAGCACTTTAAAACCACATTCCAGTAGTTTTATTAGAAGTAGAACAGCTGCAGTCCTCCAGGATTCTACCAGGGCAGTATTGCTTTCCTCCAGGGCACTCTCACTTCCAGGCTGGGAGGTCTTGCTCTTATTCTCATCTATCATCCCAGAAGAACAGCACGCATTCCTAAACTCAGAGCCCCCCTTTCTGTACCTGGGATGATAGAGTACACTTAACCACACAGTTAAAACTCTTCATGTGGCAGCCCAGGAAAGATCCTCCAAGCAAATTAATGTAAGCATGGTATCCGATGCAGTTGCAAAATTTCTGATTTCTTTATCATATAAAATATTAAACAGATGCAATATAAAATAAAATCACTTAGTTTTTCTAAATATGTATTAGCCAGCTGTAAAATTTTCAGTTACCACAGAATTTCATATTAATGCACTCCAGAAATCACTTTAGATCTAAAATTGAGCATATATAATACCTATTTTGAAATTATCACCCTGGATAACACATTTTAGAAGCATTTAAGACTCTGTAAGAAAGATAAACATTACACTGCTACAGAACTATTAACTCCAAGAGGAGTCCATAGCACATGTTAATCTCAATTTTAGAAAATCAAAAGTAAAGAAGTTTTCTTTTTTTCTGTATAACAAAGGAGGCAGTGAGTACATGCCCACTCTGATGTCATACCGGTGTTTCAGTCGTTGAAGTTGCAGGTTGTTGTAGTGATTGTGGTCGTGGTTCCTCTGACTGAGTCCTAACCAATCCACTTGGATGTCCCTTGGCAGTATCTCCATTTGTTACCTGAGGGTGCTGTTGGGTCAAGGCTGCTTTCAATCTCTGAATGCAGATAAAAAGGAAGAGGGGGAAAAAAAAAGAAAAAAATATTATATGATGTTGACTTGAGAAAGTATTTGTTATTTATATTAGTAGTTACTTCCATTTTGGAGACAGAAGCTCTAACTCTAAAATACCTGTTTCTTTTTACAGGCTTTCAACAGTAACCTAGGCATATACTTACTAAGAGCTGACAATGTCTTGCAAGCATGACATTAGCAATGAGGCTCTGCATAGGATTTTAAAGAAAAGGATGGTAAGCTGTAGGGAGAAGGAAACAGAAAGCCTCTTTCTTGATAAACTGTGCCCACAAAGAAATGACTGGAAGGCCATAAACAAACACTTGCTGAAGCTGGTATTACACAAGGCACATACAAGAAAGATAACAACCATGCATGAGGGGAAAATGGGCGAAAAACAGACATCCTTCCAGTTTAAGAATTCTTATGTTCTCTATCCATTTTAAGTAGTTCATGACTCCACTTTTTCACAGTCTTTACAATCCTTCCTATGAATAATTGTTAGATAATAATTGTTAGATAAATAGTAATAAAGAATA
>JANHFX010005137.1:31928-61957 GCA_027560015.1 Chloroceryle amazona
CTTTATGGTAGGTGGTTTCCTACTCACGGAAAGCCATAAATTATTTACAACTAGATAAAAGCCAAAGTCTTTGTTGAAACATCTCAATGATGTACAAAATAACAAGTTTCAGGCTATATGTAAAGATAAGCTTTTATTTACATAGAAGTATGTAAGGTAACTTACAGCATGTTATATATATAAAAAAAAAAAAAATCGCTAAGGGGTTTGAAGGTTTTTCTTTATTGTACACAGCCACTACAAAGAACAGTAACTTCACAGTTCACCTGTGCATAATACATTCAAGAGTTCCTGACAACCTGATAGAGTATTTTAAAGTATTTTAATGATGTCTTGAAAATTATTTCACTCAACTTTTGGTGAAATCTCTTAAAAATACAACAGATAATATACTCTTGTTTAAACAAATTCTTAATTTTAAGTGATAAAGCATCATACTAAATTTCCGTAGATACAACTGCTCTTAATTCCAGATTCTCTTTCTTAAAATTTCATGAATATTGTATAATTTATAATGAATTTTTCAGTTTTACTGAACAATTTACGTTAACTAGACAACTGGTATTAAAGCACGTTTTTCTGCCAAGCCCTGGATTTTTAAAGAATCCAATATAAGTTTAAGAAAAGATTAATGACTTATTACATGACAGCTTACAAAGCCTTTGATAACTTGTATCATATTTTGAATATGAACAAAGTATGGCCAAAGTACTAATATTAAACAGAACATCTTAAGAATGTTGGAGCTAAACTGCACTTGGCATGTCAAAATAAGCAGAAGACTTTGCACCTATTTATGTAAACATTCTCTATGTAGTATCCAACGTCTCTCAACAATCGAGTCATTGGAACAGAGTGACAGCTCTCTCCTACCTTGCATGATGATAGGTTTTCCTGGATCCTATTCTACAATTCTAACAGCTCTCAGATTATTGTCAAAACTGCAAAAAATCTTCACGTCTGCAACATGACAAGTTACACCAACTATAAAATCCATATAGTTGACTATAGCATCTAACCATGACCAATAGATATACCATCTGAGGACCAAGAAACTCCAACATTCCTCTGCTGGCGTGCTATTAAGGAATCTTTAGCCAGTCACTTCTGCAGTATTTTCTGTTGTGCCTGCTCTAGATTGAATTAACAGCATACATTACCCCAGACAGGGACTGTTCAAGTGTACAAAAAATTTGGTGTTAATGAAGTTCTGTTCCCCACCTCATTTAGTATCCACTTTGTAAGTTTGCCAGAATGAAGAAGGTGCTTTTGGAAAAGTACACAAAACAAATTGACAGTAATTTCCCCAGTGCTCAGCTCTAACAATAAAAATTTAGTACAGCTGCAGGTGTTAGTGCAGGATGAGAAATTTTTAAAGTAACATGGCTATGATTCTTACTATATGTACAGCACTCTGAAAATTCTACACCCTTATTGTAGTTGTTTTAACACTTACTTTATATCATTAAAACAAACTCAAGAATTAATGCCTAATTTAACCTGGAAAAACAAGCTAATGAAAAAATTTCAGTCCCTATCTTGAGCTAAACAAGTGTAGAAAGGCTTAAGTGTATTCTAATTGTCTAACTACAATTACAAAACCAAAACTCTATGACCCAATTACAAGAACTGAAAGGTTGATAAGATTATTTCCCCCACACTCTTTAAAATTCTAACTAATCCTGATCATTAAATGGTAAAATTTTCTAAGTTACCATCAGGACTACCTTGTAGTAGCAAGTATTTAATGTTAATATGACACTTTTATCCAATACCTTTTCTGTAAGTTATTACCATCTGATTTTTTCAGAATGTATTTTCATTTACATATTCTCAATCACTTTAAAAGTATTTCTTGTACCATAACTTGATGTTTAGAAGGATGTGACAAATTTTCAGGAGGTAAAAATCAAGACAGTAGTGACAGTACAAACAGCTGTAACAAATTAGTTACAAAATGTCTATTTTAACTTCTTCTGAGGTTTTAAAGAGCATTGGTCTCTTATTTCAGTCCATCACACTACAAGGTTTTTAGAAGTTACTGTCTCTGAAATCATTCAACCAAACCACAGCAACTTGCCATAGACTCCTCTTCCACCACCATGAGAAGTTAAAAAAAATCATTAGATTTCATCCAAATCAAGTATCTGAATATGTAAGTTCAGTGATAACCAGTTAACTTCTAATTTTCCTGGCAGTAGAGCATAAACATTTATACAGTTACTGTGCACAAGGCCAGAATGTCTCATCTGCTTTGCTTCCGACTGCATGAACAAATCTTAATGTAAGCATCCACAAAAATACTCCACAACTAGAGGCTATGAACTCCTAGAAATGCTTTCTATTGTCTGCTTACAGTTGGTTGATTAAAAGTTTCACTAGCATATCCATTTCTTTACTGAAAAGGAGCCCAAGTTCAGAAAATTTGGGAGATGAAACAAAACATTTTTTTTCCCTTAACAGGCACACAAAGCAAGTAACTGTTATTATTGTCTAGCTTCATTCGGTCTACTTCTGCATTTCAGTGTTACAAAAATATTTCCAAAGTTAACCTAAAAGGAAAGGAAGTTCATGCTTATTAAATTTCTGTATTTCATATTTAATTTGAAAAGAGCAGCATAAAGTCAAGGAAATAGATCTTTTATAATGTAGATAGTATTGTACTATCATCAGGCACAGTGGATGCGCAAACAATCAAAGCAGGCCTTAACTTTCCCTATGCTAATACAATGGAGAAATCCAGCTCGTGTATTTAAAAGGTTTCATATCTCAGAATGTAATCCTGGAGCAATATACTTTATGAATGTTGTGCTTCCTGTAAGTAGGGAGACAGTTACCCCAAATACGATGAGAATCCCAGTTTTAAAAATAACATATATTGCAACAAATACGAGAATAAATGTACATAAGTATTTTTACATGGGGACACTTGATAGTAACCAAGGTTTCTTTGATATTAGCTGGTTATCAGAGGCAAACTAAAATTGGTATTTTCAAATAGCTTAACAGCTTTTAAAGTCTTTATTAGCAAGGTTTTATTGTTCATGTACATCCTTGAAATCAAATCCTCACTGCATCTGTCAAAATTTAGTAGGACTAGATCATTCCGTCAAGAGCTCACAGAAACAAGATAATATACTCCAGAAACAATTTGTGAAAAACTCAGATCCATATTTCATATCTGCCACAAAAGCTCATCAGAGTAATAACCCTCCTTCTCTTGGGTGTTATCCTACCATCTGCTGCTCTATTACTTATCTTTATTTTGCAACTAATTAACAGCATAATCTTCTAAATTCAGCAAGTTAATTATCATTATTGTGGTCTTTGCAGCATCATCAGTCCTTATGAAGTCTTGTCTCTCCACCCCCAGAGAACATATGAAAATGAAGTAGGTTGTGAGAGGGTCTGTTTCTTTAGAGTAGGCTCATTAGGTGTTTGCTGATTAGCTCGGCATGCAGAGAGACAGGTCAGAAGAATTCTGCTGAACACAAGGTCCCATGCCGGGCTCCAGCAAGTTAATGTTGGTTTCTGAACATTTGCCAAGCTGCCCTCTGTCACTTCTCAGTAGAAAACTCCTGCAGAAAGCCTACTGGTTGCCCACTGTGCGCAAGGTATTTCTCAAATTGTGACAAAAGGCTTTATATGGCTAGGAGGAGACAGAGGGAAACATTCAGTGCCAAAAAAAATTTTAAGTTCTCCAGAAACTTCTACAATCCATGCAGAAGGGTCTGAACATTAAATTTGCATCCACAAGCTGTACACACAAAAAAGGGACATGTTACAACTAGGAGTAACTCGTGGCTCACATTTTATATAGAGAAAGTGTACATTGGCAGATATACTCACATAAAAGATCAAAAGCAATTCTGGAAATTCTATTTTTTTTTAAACACAGCTACTGCATCTACTTCTAAGCCTTTCTAAAATACCACAAAACTGACCTATGCATTTGATTTTATTTAAGTATATGGAAGTTACTTTCTTTAGCATAACAACAAATATGATGTCACGTCAGAAAACCTGACAATCTATATTAAATGTGCCATAGAAATCTGAGACTTGTTTTCAGTCCTATTGAATGTCACTCTCCGTACAAGATACAAGGATATTTTCAAAAGAATAGCAGCCTATGTCTCAAAATCTCTAGCCATATTTCACTTCCGTTCTAAAAGGAATAGGAGAAAAAGAATACAAGAATGTTCATAACAAAGTCATTGCCTTTCACAGGTGTGAACAGACAGTTATATTCACTACAGTAACTTCAATATTGGACACTGAAATTAAAATGCAATCTAATTTAATGGAATTATCCCATGGCACTGAAATACATATAGCACTGAATATTTTCCAGTGCTGAAGCAGATACTAAGATTGTGCTTAACACTTTTCCACTAAAAGCTGTTTCAATAGAGAGCCTCTTGTAGTAGTGTCAAAAATCGGGGCGAATATATGCACTAAGTATATTAGTTCCCTTATCCTTTAAGTTTTTTAACACTTGTAGGATAGCTGAAGAAATGTTTTAATTGTGTTATAGGAGGACATCCATTAACAAAGGCATCTTCTGCCAGTTATTTCAAGCTTTTGCTTTTAGAAGTCAAAATGTCAGTTTGTTCTGTTAAAGTTAATTCATGATTTTATATAAAGAAAATATATGATGCTCTATGTCCAACTTGGTATGTGCAACTCATAAGAAAATGACAAGTATTCATCTAAATAGAAAAAAGTGTTTTGCTAAATATTTTTATATTTCTAATAATGTGAAAAGAAAGCATGTCTCAAATCTGTATTTAAATAATTAAACTCCATAGCATTAGGAAATAATGACACTACAATCTCTCATTTGATTTTTATCAAATTAGTTCTCATCTCCCCTTAAAACAAAAAAAAAAAAAGAAAAAGAAAAAGAAGTCTACACAACAGTAGTCTTTTGTGAAGAGGTAAGAGAGAAATGAATGATTGAGATGTTACAAAACTCTAAAATACATTAGTACCTTGAAAGGTCATGCAAGAAATAAACTGCAGAAATAGCCTCTGTAAAGAAAAGCACAAAGCACAAATGAAGGGAAGTGAATGGTTCTTGCCTTGCTTTGCGCCAGGTATTTAATCCAAAACATAAGGAATTGTGCCTTTTACACAGGACAGATGTATAACTCATAACAACGGAGTAATATGGGGATATTGAATCTTAAAGTGACAGATACCAGAATTTTACTCAACCTCTGAAGTAGGTAAGTCTGCATTGATTAAGAGTACCTTGAAATTGCATTGTCATACATGCGATAGCTGAAAATGCAGAATACCATATGACAAAAAATGTGGTCTTTAAATAAAAGAAAGATTCCAACGATTGCCAAAAGCATATACAACAAAAATCTTTTGGAGATATGAAAAAATACATTAACTTCCCAAATTTCTGCACACCATATACTACCAAACTTACTTTAACATCTGAGGTATAGTTGCAGTGGAAACTATTCAAACACATTTTATATTTACTATATATTTTATTCTTACATTTTGCAATGCAGTATCAAAAAATCCATGAGACTCGAGGTCCGTCTATAGTGAACAACAAAAAATTTCTTGAAATAATAACAAAATAAAGCAACTGCCAAGAAAATTCATAAGACCTATAAAAATCCTGACTCCTGGGCCTTGACTGTTGAGAAAGGAAACTGACAGCTCTATCTCATCATCCAGCTTTCTGTCCAAGAGACACTAAGAATACTAGGCTGACAGATTTCATAGAATCATTTAAGTTGGAAAAGACCCTCAAGATAAGCAAGTCCAACCGTTAATGCAGCACTAAACCACGTCCCTTGGCATCGCATCTACAATGTCTTTTAAATATCTCCACCACTTCCCCAGGAAGCTTGCTCCAATGGATGATGACCCCTTTGGTGAAGAAATTTATCCTAATATCCACTCTGAACTTCCCCTGGTGCAACCTGAGGCCACATTCCCTCATCCTACCACTTGTTACTTGGGAGACCAACACCCAACTCGCTAAGATCTCCTTTCAAGTAGTCGTCTACAACTGTCACTCTCTAAAGCAATAAGGTCTCTCCTAAGCCTCCTTTTCTCCAACCTAAACAAGCCAAATTTTCTCAGATACTCCTCATAAGACTCGTTCTCTAGACCCTTCACCAACTTCATCACCCTTCTTTGGACATGCTCCAGCACGTTAGTGTCCTTCTTGCAGTGAGTGGCCCAAAACTGAATGCAGTATTCAAGATGTGGCTTCACCAGTGCTGAGGACAGGGGGACAATCACTTCCCTAGTCCTGCTGGCCACACTATTTCTGACACAGCCAGGATGCTGTTGGCCTTCTTGGCCATCTGGGCACAATGCTGGCTCATATTCACCCAACTGTCAACCAGCATTCCCAGGTGCCTTCCCACCAGGCAGCTTTCCAGCCTCTCTTCCCCAAGCCTGTAGTGTTGCCTGAGGTTGCTGTGATCTGGCACTTGGCCTCAGCCCATTGATCCAGTCTGCCCAGATCTATCTATAGATGCTTCCTATCCTCAACCAGATCAACACTCCCACCCAGCTTGGTGTGGTCTGCAAACATACTGAGGGTGCCCTCAATCCCCTCATCCAGATCACTATGAAGATACAAAACAGAACTGGCCCTAATACTGATCCCTGGAAGAACACCACTTGTGACTGACCTCTAATTGGATTTAGCTTCATTCCCTACCACTCTTTTGGCCTAGCCATTTAGCCATTTTTTTTTTTCCCAGCAAAGCATATGCCCATCCAAGCTAGTTTCTTCAGATGAACATTGTAGGAAACGGTGTCAAAAACTTTACTAAAGTCTAGGTAGACAACATCCACAGTCTTTCCCGCATCCACTAAGCAGATCACTTTGCCACAAAATGAGATCAGGTTAATCAATCAGGACCTGCCTCTCATAAAGCCATGCTGATGAGAGATACATACACTTTGTTGAAACATACACTGAAATTTAATGAGTGAACAGTGTAACAGCTTATATTTCAACTTTAAACATGAACTACTAATGAAATAAAAAGCAATCAAGTACCTGTAAAACTCAACAGTAAATCTTCTGTTGGCTTAACCAGGAACACAACCGAAAAATAAACCTGATTACTGTATCTTTGCAGAATTAAGTATGTAGCAAGCAAATTTCAAGAGATACATAAAAAAGAAAGGACTTGGCATCACAAATATTTATTTTTTAAAAAAATAAATGGAGCTTTACAGTTAATAAACCATCATATACCTGCAAACAATCCATCACATGGCATAGTGAGTTAATCTCCCTATTGGAAGCTTTTTGACTTAAAGTTTCTCATGAAATTACTTTTACTTTAGGAGTGATAAGAAATTTATTTTTTTGAATAGGCACTATATAAAAGTAAATGAGCATAAGAAATAAACATAATTCTAATATTCTTGAATTCTGCTCATGCTTTATATTAAGCAACAAGAAAGGAAAGAAATACTGCAAATACCCTTTTTACAGTTTCACTTAAAAGCAATCAGTGACGTGCCCGTATTTGCTAAATTGTAATGAGAAGTCTAATGAGACTTAAATTTTGTCTTATGATCTTTGTTTTTCTTTGCATCTGAGTGACTGCTTCTTCCAGGGTGAGATCAAAGTCTTCACCATATACATGTATTTCCTTTCCCCCTTTAAATCTTTGTAAGAGTAAAACACTCAGTTATATGCTTAAAACCCAGATTTCTTGCCCATCTAAACGCTTATTGGGAACCAATTCCTCCTGTACTTCACAAAGCAGAATTCAGTGCATGAGTCCCTCGAGTCTGAGGAATGTACAATTTCTGTGACAAGTCCTTGTTTTCACTTTCTTACATTCTTCTCTCCTGGATTTAAGGTCTCATCAGACTTGGTTACATTTAAGTATTACCTCACATATTAAAAGATTCTTTTTCTTATTTCTAGGGGGACAACAATGCACAGAAATAGACCTTCCTCCTTTCTGTCCCTCTCTACATTATTTTAAGTCATTGTGTTCAACAGAGGAGGAAAATGAAGGAAGACCTGACAGCATTAGGAAAAAGTGCACTAGTAACTAGCTCTCCACAACAGTTTCAGTATTTGGTGAATGTGCTGTAGTGTGCCCACTATACTGGAATCCCATTACTCCAGACAGCAGAACAATTTTGCATTCCCAGATTCACTATTTTTCATATTTTGGTTTGAGAAGAAAAAAGGGGTAAGGAAAGAAAGCCCACAAGTTTAGGTCGAGATAAATGAGAGATCAAAAGGATGTTAAGAGCATCCCCTCATTTATCAATATTGATGTACAAAAATATATTTTATCTAGGAGGTGTTCCTGACTCTTTCGTAGAACAAAGTAAGAGTTAGAAGACTACTACTTCTCAAGAAGATACTGTTTACAGAGGTATCTTGTAAATACATGAGTTAATTATTGTCTAATAATAGATTTTCCATTGCTTTAGAACAGTTGAAACAAACAAACAAAAGAGCAAAAATGAGAAGCAACTACCTAATGTTGCAGAAAAATTGTCAAGAAATTGATTAATTCCAATTGCATGAAAAACAATAATATATAAAAAACAAAAAACAACCCCAAGCAAACAAAAAAAACCCCATAACAAAATAAATTTCTCTGCTTGTTTTATTCATGATTTTCCCAAATAATCCCCAAACCGCCCCAACACAACCTCCATACAAACCAATTCTAACTACACGAGTAATACATAAGTACAAAACTCTTGCCAAACGAACTATAGTCAGTTAAGATTCTTGAAAATGCTGTTAGAAAAAAAATCATCCTTTTCTTCTCCTAGTTTTTGTACAAAATATCATATTCTTTGGGAGGAAGCATTTTCTGCTTTTGTGACATCCACTTTTTTGACATCCACTGTCAAAATGCTACTGATCTTGTCTTTCCTCCCACTAACATTTCCTATTCTCCAATACAAGAAGCAAGAAAATGTTTAGCTAAAAATGTACTTCATTTAAAAGAATGATAGAAAATAAGATCAAAATGACCAGTAACAACAGAGCTAGCATAGGCTGGAATTTAAAATAACTGTAAAATAAAGATAGCTGTTATTTTTCCATTTTTATTAAATTTGTTCTTGCAGAACTTATACTAACAAAAGAAAACCAGAACTGTTTTAAAAAGCAATAGAATTTAATTAATTTCTCAAGTTATTCTTCTTGACGAATAATGGAGTTTTTCACTTACCAATTTAGCCTCAGACTGCACTGGCTGTGGGGAGGAAGGCCCTGGGATTCCTGGGATACTAGGCACCATGGTGACAGGTCTAACAAGCTGACCAGATAAAGTATAAAAATGAAGAAAACCTGAGTATGTTATCATAATAGAGAGCATATGACAGCACTACCCTCCGAAGCCAAAACAGCTATCAAGCTGCTTGAAACTAAGTTCTATGCTGCACTTATGCAATTCTGCTCCACTTTCAAATTAATATAGCATCATGCTTACTTACTGGAACTGCAGCAGGGACATGCACATTAGAATTTGTGATAGATGCAGGAATAGCAACAGGCATGGTTTGTCCATTAGGAAGATGTAACAGCAGAGGAAAAGGACCTGGAACTGGACTGAAAAAGGAATGAACTATATAAAAGAAAACTCATCCAGAGAAGAGAGCAAGTTTACACATTCTTTTAAATTGTTTTGTTTGTTTACAGTTGTAATATTTATTTGGAGATCAAAAATATGAACTTAGTGATGTGGAGAACATAGAATTATATTTCACATGTAGTGAAAATTGTATGTTTCATATGTAGTAAGGCATCACATTACATCAAAGCACCTCAAATTTGTACATTAACTACAGAAACAGTAACTGAATGTAAACAAGACAAAATATTTTCCAGTTCTGTAAGAAAACATTTTACTAAGATTTCTGTAACTTACACTATTGGTCTGTTAGAGGATGGAGCCTGGGTAATAACAGTACTAGAAGTTGGTGATGGTATTGCCTGCTGAATAATAACACTTGAGTCAGAACTTGTAAGTAGTACATTAGGAACCTGTAGCGATGCTGGACGAACTATTGTTGACGTAGGCTGTGCAGTCTGCTGCAGTGACACTTCCTGAGGAAAAGCAAAGATTAATCAGTTTGTAAAATACAATTATAAACCACTAATTCTGACTGCTAAATTAACACAATTTTATGGAACAAATCAGAATTTCTAGAACATTATGCAAGCAGAATCAGTTATACAGTTGAGAACATTCATCCAAAGGCTTTCCTTTAAAAAAAAAAAACAACAAAAAAACAAATCAACACATTTAAACTGTCAAAATGGAATTGTTCCAGTAACAGAGATTTTAGTTTCATGATAAACCTTGTCTCTATTTATGCTACCTTCCACCTCTGAGCAAGCAGCTGGGATTGGCCTCCCAATTGTTGTTGCAACCAGGTAACTGTGTATGAGTGAGTAAAGTTATGGCACTCTGTGAATACTTACTAGCTACTGATAACAACAGTTTAATTAATGGATGTTCTAAAAAATGTTGACTGTAAAACTGGGTCTCTCCCAGGCTCGATCCCCTACTAGGAAGCAGGCAATTTGCAACTTTTTGGACAAAGTGCTTTTGGAAACCAGATGTCAACAATGGTCAGATTAATGTACAAAATTCTGAAATAAATTGGTAAAATTCTGAAAACAGAAACTTCATGTGCACATGATTATTTCTGTGTGTTACTAAAGACAGCATTTGTACTTTGTTCAAAAGATCAGAAATAATCTTCAACCATTAAAGGAACAAACACATTTAATGATGAGTGTGTTCATGTAGTTGAAAATAAAGTATTTTCAAGTTCCTTTTTACTTCTTACACGAACTTTCTCTATGCTACACTGAAAAAATGTATGAATGTGCTAGTTACTGCAACAATGTGACAATAACACAAGCTACAGATTTAAGAAGTAGGGATCTAAAGGAAACAGACATTTTTATTAGCATATAAAAACAAATCCATAGGCTCACATTTGATAGAAGATACTAACTTGTCATCAAAGCATTGCACTAATGAAGTATAAGTTTTGTCTGAAATAACATATTTCTGCTGTACATATGTTCTGCTGAAAACCAAGAAAAAGAGAGATCATTTGCAATCATGATACTAAACTGAAGCTATCTTACCTTTACTCATCTTCACAAGAAAGAAGTTTAAGCCTACTCAAAAACATTAGAGACTTATTGAAAGGATGTCTCCACTCTTATTCTTGAAACTAAAAAACCACTGAATTGGAAAATACTTTACAGAAGAGGATAGTTTTGAAAAAGTGTTTTCTGAGACACATATTTTCAAGTTATTTTGCATCTAAAAGCAGGTATCATGCAATAACTTCTGAATGCTATCAATGATTACACAGATTTCTTTACACAGAAATGTAGATGGCCAGAACTAACACTGTAATTGATTATTCCTGTAAGAAAACAATTTGTTTTAAAATAATTGTTAGACAGTTAGCTAATCTGAAAATAACTAAGCACCTTATGAGGCTGAGGACCCTCTGTTGAGGGTGACTCTTTAAAGTACTGTTAATAAGCAACAATAACAAGTTTGAAAGCTCTCAAAGAATTAGATTTCATTTCCTTATTATTTTAAGGCTAAAAGGCTTTATATACTTTCTAATGATATTTTGGTCTATTCAAAGCAGAATATCAACTCTTACTGTAGCCTAACAGAATTCAGGGAACTCTTGGAAAACTAGGAAAAGAATTAAGCATAATTTTTTAAGAATCTTAAAATTTCTTTGACACCTACAAAGAGAACTAGAACTATCTTGCACGTACACAAACAGGTTGTAATCATTTAAGGCTACTAAAAATATATTTAGCCAATGAAATAATTACAGTGGCATATATCTATTTTAAAACCAGCTATGCCCTGAAAAAGAAAACCTTCCCTCCTTCATTACATCTATATAGGAGAATATAAAAACCTAACTGAGGAAACACTGTGCTCACATTTCTCAACTTCTGCAGGCCACATTCAACAGCAGCACACTTCAAGGAGGACCCTCATCCTCGCTCATCTTGTCTCTACAATCAGACATTGGAACAGCATTGAGCAGCAGCTTTTCACTTCAGCACTGTTACAGTGACAGCACTCAAAATACACTGTGAATGAGACAGGTTTGAAAGTACTGCCAAGCACTTAGATAAATTTTTCACTGGTAATGATGCTAAAGAGATACCACTACTGTATAAAGATATTATCCTCCTGCCAAAATTAGAGTACTTGCAATAATATTCACTGCAAAGAAACAAACTAACCTCTGAAATAAAGAAGACTTAAAATTTTTACTATTATTTACTTAATCTAAGCAACTCTTTACATATATTCCTTTAAACTACATTTACTATTTTTAAGACTATGTGACTGCCTTGATTACCTATGATTACTCATCCTTGCTAAATAGCAAAACTCAGCAAATCTTTGCAAAGAAAACCTGAACCAAAACTCTCTTACTCTGTCACATGCTTAAGGCTCTTCTCATACTCATGCCTGTTGTCAGGATAAGAGAAGGGGTGCAAACTGAAACCAGAGAGGTTAAGACTGGATCCACAGAACACTTATCACAAGGACAGCCTGGTTTTAACAGGTTGCAGCGAGAGGTTATGCAGCCTCCTTCCTCAAGATCAGACTGCGTAAAGCCCTGAGTAACTTGGTCTGATCTGTGAGCTAACTCTTGTTTTAAGGAAGAAGTTGAACTAGGAAATTTTGTGGTCCCTTCCAACCTGAAATACCCCATGATCCTAAAAGGGCCCTGAGGTTCAACAATGCCAAGTGCAAGGTCCTGCATCTGACCTGGGGCAATCCCCCATATCAACACAGGCTAGGTGATGATGGGACTGAGAGCAGCGTTGTGGAGAAGGACTTGGGGGTACTGGTGGATTAAAGCTGGACGAGACAGCAGTGTGTGCCCACAGAAGTCCAACCGCATCCTGGGCTGCATTAAAAGAAGTGTGGCAACCAGGTGAAGGGAGGAGATACTGCCCTCTTCTCAGCTCTGGTGAAACCCCACCTAGAATACTGTGTTCAGCTCTGGAGTTTTCAGTATAGGAAAGACATGGATTTCTTGGAGTACATACTGCCATAGAGTAAAGAGTATAAAATTGGAAACAAAATGACCTGCTGCTTAGCTTTGAAAGACAGCCCGTTCATCCCTGTACACTTTTGTAGAAGATTCCCTGCTGTTCAGCAAAACAATTTATGGTAAAACACAGGATAAGCATGAAAATGTACACATGAAGAGTTGCAAACTGTTGACATTATTAAAAAAATAATAAAACCGGAACTTTTTTTGCTTTTTTATGAATGATGATGCATAAACCAGACTAATGAGCCTCTTTAGCCTTTTCTAACTATGAATATTAACTTTGATTTCCTTTCTAGCTTTACTAGACGGCCAGTGTGAAGCAAAGAAATAACTGTGGCTAGCTAAGCTAACTAAAGAACTGAACAAATCAAGTATATATCCATAGGAATGTGGCAAACAAAAATTATTTTCAACCAGCTAAGTAGTATGACTATCATCATTCAAAACAAACTAACAGATCATCAGAAGAGTTGAAAAATAATTTTCAAAAAGAAAAACAGGATTCTGACCTTTTCATCATTGGTAGTAGACTCTGGATGAGGTAAAGGACTATCTTGGTGAGTTGTCTCTACAACGGAAGGTTCTTCAATTTTATTTCTTATAATTGGTGTTGCAAGAGGAGACAGATCTAGAGGCATCTAAGAGCAACAGTGCAAAACATAATTACTCAATCTCTAAAAAATTAATATATGCAAAAAAAAGTCAACAGCTAAAGAGAAGTATCAGCCTTATAAACAACAGAGAAGTGCTGATGTCTAGAAGATGTAGATGCATTACCAGTCTAGGCTATTTTTCCACCATCTGCATGAACACCAATCTTCAGTAAGACTTCGTCTTTCAACACAAATGTCAGACTAATAGAATCAAAACTACTATCTTAAAGTTTTCCTTTCCCATGAGCCACAGGAAGATTACAGCTGAGGAAGGAACACACTACGTGTAAAAACGAGTTAACAGAAGGTGTTGTCCTTTTATAATTGTTATACTACATTCCACAAAGCACAAAATGGTAATTGCATTTCCAAATAAAGAAAGCTACTGTAGACGATTGCAAACTTACTGCAGCAAATAATTATTGAAAAAGCAAGCTTTACATTACTATACAGATAGAATCTAGCAGGACAGCTGAAATGCCACAAAGAAATTAAGTTACAAAAATACTTAAATCAAACTACAGATTTGAAAGCCTATAACCCTGTCTAGTCTGCTATCCAAATACTTTTGGAAGAGGCATCAACCAAAGCTTATCTTCTATTTATGTTCTTCCAGATACCTTTTTCTATTCAATTCCTAGTTTTCCTATAGAATATACTACTAATGGGCAGGGAAGGCTGTTAGAAGTGGAACCTCTTTTCATACCACATCTGAACATGAAGCACTATAGAAAAAAACCTAAACTACCAACCCCCTAGAAAGTGTGTTATTACGGTAATTTTTTTCCACCTCTTGCAATAATTGCTTATGTATTTTAATCAACCAGAGATATGTCAGGACTGTGTTTCTTCTCATGACACAGAAGGCAGCTTGGAAAATTAAAATCAATTGAAGAAACTGTTAAAAGGTATAAAATATTCTTCAATACCTATCACCTCCTCCAAGTTAGTGGTGAATTACATAGAAGATACGATATTAGTAAATCCATAATCTGTATTACTACATGTAGTGTTTTAAGAACAGGTAGCAAACACCAATTTAAAAAAAAATAAAATCATGATTTGCTATACTTAAGATAAAAAAGCAAGGGTGAGGCTTTGTCAGGAATGGGTAATAATCCATGCTATACACAAATACCTGTTCAAATCTTTACTGAAACTAAGAAAACATAGATAATGATTCTGCAAAATCTGTATACAGGAGTATAAAAATATTTTTTTTATCACTACCTATGGAAGTAAATCAGATGATCAACCAAGGGCAAAATTATTCCAGGGGAACACCAAACAATATTTTTCATTTGCGTAAGTGTTTAAGTGCTTGGCCCCCTAATGAGTTATGACCGGGAAATACTAAAATAGATGGAAGAAACCACACTTAAAATGTATGGGAAGTTCCTCATAAAAACAAAAAGTTGCTAAACAGATACAGTCTGATTTTTTCCTGTATTTCAATCCGTACATTAAGTCATGATCAATAATTTCTAGGTAAAAGTGGTTTCAGCACACAGTGAATATAATTGTAACCAAATTACTGACACCTCTTTAAATTTAGTCAGTGTTTAACACTTATTATCATGACTATTGATTCTTAGAATACCATCAGTATTTTAAAACTAATAATAATCAGTGTTCACATGCTATTCTTTTTACATGCATTTTTTTGCAAATTTTTCTTCAAAAACTCTCTACTTTTCAGAGTTAATTTTTGCTTATTCTTGGCCTATTGAAATTTCAATCCGAGCTAATGCTTAACTACAACAGATATAGACTAGATTCTTAAAGAATTAAAGTCAATGTGTCCCATTGTCTGTGCTATTTGAAATTAGTCAGGTAAACTAACCCTCACAAGAGTCATCTGAGATTTGTATTCTCGCCATACAACATATATATGCAGCTGGCAAATGACTATTGGTATAGTTTAGGAAGCAATATATAAAACCAAAGTTTGCTTTTTTTTAGTGGAAATTCCAATATGAAAAAGGTAGAAGCTCTGAGAAGAATAAGTTTTTGAACATACTTTCTTAATGTCATCTTCAGAAGCCTTTTTAAATTCATTTTCGAAAGGACTTGCTAATTCATTGAATAAGCCCACTTCTTCACAGTTCTTCAAGAAGCGAGTTGGTGTTGGTGTCTGATCTGAAATGAAGTGTATAAAACCCCCCCAGTTTTATTTTTCAAATACCATTTATGAACCTACTTGTTGTAAATATTTTTCACAATAAAAAGAATAAGCAGAAAGAGACATGGTTAAGAACTCTTACGCCTTGCAAGTAAGCCCCCAGAAGGCATGCACCACCTGCTGGAGACAAGCAGCTGAAGCTGGCAAACCAGTAAGCCCCGTACAGATTTGGGAGGGTATCAAAGCCTTTCTTCTTTCTGTCTGTGCAGAAACCAGAGGGAGCTATTCTCAAGCGCATACATAGCCTAGCATAGCAGCACTTCAGTGCACAAGCAGGCTCTATTTGCAGAGAAAGATATGGCCTACATGAAGGCTTGAATTAATTAAAACCAAATATCTATAATTATATAAAAATTATAAAAAGCAAGAGATAAAGTCCACAGCTTACAGACAGTTTGCTTTTTTCTTCCCATATTGTGAAAACAGCAGCGATTACTTTCAAGTGTGTGGAACTTCTAAGTAAAGTGTGACATTTTACACAGGATTATGTTGACATCTGTGACGCCCATATAGTTAAGCTCGAATCATAAGACTTCTGGTATCTGGGTAACTAGTGCATGAAGCAGTTTCAAAATGTCACTCTATAAAGTTTCTGGTACTATGTAAATTCCCCTTACTTCACTACTTACCAGGACAAAATTAACCACATTTGCTATGAAGTCACCTGCATTTACAAAACTGTGAAGCGGTATTATGTGCACCTAACGTAAGCTGGCATTTACGACTAACAGTTCATATGCCGCCATGCTGTAATTCTCAAAAACCTGATTATTTGACAGGTCTCCTTTCTTGTGGTATAATTGCCAAAGGTCACATTTAGAATTTTAAAATGTGTAACTGCTGGGTTTTTTTGTCTGCTCATCCTATCGAATTAACCACTCAGAAGGAAAAGAAGAAAAAAAAAAATCAGAAAATGTCTGAAAGCCTTTGTGAAGTTCATTTAGGATGTTCTGCCACTGAAAAAAATCTGGTCTGCCAACTTTAGAATAATTAGCATGTGCTATTTTCATTCAAGAACTTTAACATTTGTAATGCAAATAATGATTCATTGGTGATTACTTCTGATCCTGGATGAACAAAAAAAGTTAGTTACAACTGACCAAGGGTAAACCATAAATTCAGAGGTGGAAATAAGTAAAAATATTTTGAATTTAAGCCATTTTTTTTTTCTATTATCCAATTTAAAGAACAATTACTGATTCATTCTTCTAATGTCACCACAGCATCTAAAGCCTACACATTTTAAAATTTAACAGAAGTAATATCAACAAATTATTAAAATTTAAATGGATCTTAACCTAATTACAGGTCCTGTTAAGCATAGCCTTTATTAGTGTGTGTTCTTACTGAATTGCTAATTACATAATTTAATCAATTACTAAAGTGCTGGTAATTGGAAAATATTTAGATTATGTATCAGATTCAAATAAAAGTTACCTCTGGAGAATAATACTGGCTTCAAATACTGAAAAAAGCTAAATATGTAAGAAAATATTGCCTAAGCACACACTGCAGACAACTATAGCGAAGATGACGTTTCATATTCTCTTAACATAAGGTTGATGCATTATGTTCGGAAAATACATAAAATGTATGCCAATTCCAGCAGAAAAGTGAATAAACTAGTTATAAAGTATATACTAACCAGCCACAATGACACTATCATTACGAGCCGGACCAAATTTCAGTGTCATCTCATGTTTATGTTTATGGACAGCCAAATGATCCTCATTGGTAAAACGCTGCAGCAGAAAGTTTTAAGAAATAGTTGTAATTTTGAGTGTGAACAAAGTAAATGCAACTCTATAGAAAGTATTTTTTACAATACATAAAGCTATCATTACTAGGTTAACAGACAACCCTCTTAGGCAGATATAATTTGTTCCTTGGTAAGCAGTACCAAGCAGAAACATTATAAAATTCAAATGATGTTCATAGGAACTAAATAGTAATGATATCAAGGAAATGATAGCATAAGCACCTGCATTCATCAAAAGTCCACGATAAAATGTAAGTGCTACAGACTTCATCAACCATGAGCAAACAGTCATTTGCCATCCTAATGGATCTTGACAAAGTTCAGTAATTGATTACCACTATTTCATTTCTGTATTGTATATATTATCACAATAATGAGAATTGATCTGTAATTGCACACACAGACTTCACTGTTTTCAGAAGTATGCCAGTTTTGTGCATACTTCCCCAAAAATTTCAGATACATTTTATTAAAAAAAAAAAAAACAGTAAGCAGAAAAACTAGGTGCTGTAAAATAGATATTCCTACTTTTACTAACTTGAGATTCGCTATGCATCTGAAATTAGGGGTAAAGTTAGTGCTTCAATTGAGATAACATAAGAAAATGCTTCCCAAGATGCAGGTTCCCTAAAAAGAACATGTTCTAAAAATATACAAATTCTTACTTTTCTTTGTGAATAAGAGTCCCAAATTATGTTTCTGATTATTCCTCAATAATTTAAGTCACTTCACATGTATCTTGTAACATACACACTGAGTGTCACTTCTCATAGAACAATACAGAAAGCGTAGCTGACTTCAGGTTACAGTTATCTGGAGTATTTCTATGACAAAAGATGTGGAGCTGAGAGGGAAATTAAAAATTCAGAATCACTGAAAGACTGGCTGATACATGCCCGATATTTTTTTTTGTTAGAATTCTGTTGCCAAGATTTCTAAATACCCAGCTCTCTATAGTTCCTCTGCCCTATCTCTAGATACGACATGAGTCAAGGACTTTGGTTTTCTATAACAGAGAGACTTAAGCACATCTATCAGTCCTCACTATGTAAAGGGCAGGCTCCTTCAGAGGGAACAGGATCTCCAGATCCTGACTCCCTCTTTCCCTATTCTATAGTATGAGCTGGCATCTGGAAAAGCCTTGCCCATTTTCAAGGACATGAATTTCTCTCTTCTTCACTGGAAGCAAGGATTGCTGTAGCACCATGATGCATCTTGTGTGATATTTAGTTGACATAACACTTCTCACAGAGCTTACATCGGAGTGAGATTCAAATAGGATGCGGACAAACACGTTGCTTAGGAGAAGCTCCTTTGTTACTTTTGATGTCTCTGAACATATCAGACATAATAAGAAATCTTAGTCCTTTCTCACTTCAAATACAGAAGGCTCCATTAATATAACATTAGTGATGTCATACATTGCAAAAACTAAGTTTTCAGAATAAAAATTAAAATATTTTGAATGCAAAATCCAAATAAAACCAAGTGCGCTAATACAATGAAAAAATATAAAGGCAACAGAGATAACATAACGAAAAAATGCAACTTGTTTAAAAAATTAATTTCTATATAAAGAATGCATCGATGTCCATTTCATGAAGCAGATAATGCAAATTCATTTATTTTTGGGTTACTAAATTAAAGTGTTAAGGCAGTTTCCTTTTAATCAAACATCTCTTAAATCAGTAAATAATATTTTTACTTTTCTGCTCGCATTCAGCTCTATGTCTGCTATGTTTTTTAACAGACTACGTTAAACTACAGTAGGAATTGAAATACATTTTGTGGCACGCATACTGTTAGCATCTTCCTATGCACAAAAACATAAATAAATAAAAACTATGCCATTAAATATTTGCAGTCATCATAGTTGTGAACGTAAGTGACCAGCAAGCTTCACAATGAGCTCCCTACTACCACTGAAATATTTTGAGAAACACCCAATACAAATTAAGATGTTGCTTATCTTTTTTTTAAGTGAAAGTAAATAAAGCAGGGCTAACAAATTAAATTGTTTTCAGCTCAAAAAGGGTAATTTTATTTTATTTTTCTTCTACAAAATCATCTTCTGAATAAACATACAAAATGCTAGAAATTCTAGCTGTCACCTGTTTTTCAGCAAAACACAGATTTATTTTTTTTTTCTACCCATTATCACAAATCTCCTTTTCTTTGATCTCTAGAAACATGTTTCACTGTTTTGCTTTTATTTGACCAATGTTAATAACTTCAGGTCAGACCATTACCTGGCCACATCCAGGGGCAGTGCATAAAAAGGGTTTGTCATCACTCATATTCCACAGGTCGTTGTGCTCCCTGTATTAAAACGAGAGTGAAACAAATTTTGCAAATATTGCAACAAATTATCAATATATCAACATCCAAGGATATTTTAATATTCCATGGCCAAGAATTTCTGCCTTGTGTATACACTAAGAATCTAAACACTCAGGATTCAAGTAGAGTGAATTCCAAGCTCAGTCAGGAAGGTACATGAAATGCAACAAAGCATAATAGATTCTGAACATACACTGCAATCAGAAAGGCAAGTAGTCTTACATAACTATTTGCAAAAAGTATGTGAAATCATAGTAAGACAACTTGTTAGTTAACTGAGTTACATTGTAATAATGATCCAATTCCCACAACTAAAAGAACAAGCAGACAATACCAAGTAGTCGGGGATACAGTGCCAACAAATGACAAAAAGGTGTTCACAGTCTTTCTGTAATCTTTATAGCTCATCTTTAAAGTTAGCAGATAGCCCTTTATGTAAGCTGTTAGAAATGTAACTACATAAACACACACACTTTAGTAATATTTCAGCTACACAACTAAATTACCAACAGGCTACAAATAAATATTTTAGAAAGAAGTATTAGATATTCATCATATTTTGTGCTGTTTTCTATACTCACCACACATACTAATACACATACCTGCCAAATTTCACATATAAACCTGTTTCATAGGGCAAACTATCATATCCTCCTTTTCATGGCAATGAACTGTAATTGAAAGAAGATACTAATTACTATGCACATTGAACATGTAATAATACATTATTTTTGTATAGATACATTACGTAACACCCACTATTCACCCATGAAACACAAATTTCTCAAAGAAACGGTTTACTTCAGTACGTCTTCTAACCAGGTATGCCTTCTCTCAGATAGAAAGAGATGATTCTACTGTCTCATGCTGCAAGTATGGAACAAACATCACAAGGCAGCATCACTCTGCTTCAGGAGGACAAAGAGGGAGACAGCCAGAATTGAGGCCTCATCTTGTGCTGGACAACACATAAAACCAGCATGTGTTATGTGGCTTCTGTGACATCAGTGACAAAAGTTCTGGAACAATGAACATATAAAAATCAAGATACTGCCACATCACTAAACCCAATAGTGATGCATAACTAACTTCAGCACTAAAGCTACCTCATTTTAAGGTCAAGTAACAGGCCGAGGAGGGGGGGAAAGGATGAATGTACCAAATTAGCTAATTAGCCAGGAGATGACATGCACTCTCAACCCATCTGTGGCTTTACCCTGGAGGTAATACATTAATCTTTAAATATGAGCATTTGTTTGGAGATCTAACAATGTTAGTTCTGAACACTGCTTAGCTTGATGAAGCAAATAAAGATGAATAAAGATGTCTTTATGATTAAAGATCATAAGCAGAATAAATCTATCTCTCCCCCAGCAGGCTTCTCATGAAAAGTTGCAAGGCTTCTGAAATTGTCTAACCATACCAGAAATATGCATACTTCTGGTACATCATTTCGCACTAGACACGAGACAGATCAAGTAAGCATAAGCAAATAATTTAAGACTTAATACCTCAAAGATCTGTAGGGAACATGTTACCGGATCCTTTTGCCTATGCTTGTACAGTAAAAAAAAAACCTACTGTATAGACTCTTTGCATACTACTTCAAGGATAAGGAGATACTGGTGTCCTTGGTCATGGGCATTGAATAGCAAAGAAGCAGAAGATGGAGGGAAGGAACCTGCAAATTCCAAAGCATCACTGCTAAATATATATGTTCAACAGAATGAGGATACAGAGCTGAGATCACAAGCTAAGAAGAGATGAATGGCTGCTAGAGACTTGAGAATTTTGGCACTGACAACTCAGGGAAACATTTATGTCCCAAAGAAAGGATACCAGAGCAAATCAGGTGTGGAGATTATTCTGCAAAGAGTTCATAGCCTATCTCAAGTTTCTGAAGGGATGAAATATTTCTTGAACTTTTCAAACTATGAACATGGTACTGTAACCAATAAAGAGTATTAACAAAGTTGTGGACAAGTCTGAAGGCCCTTACCAATGAAGCTTTAGGATTACATCCTTGTATTATATTGAACTTCAAGACACTTAAAAGTTATTCCACAAGCTTATTAACCTTTTTAAGCTATTCAACAGTCAATTTTTTTAAATGCAGGTTCAAAACTAACAGTCAACCTCCTTTAGATCTCAAAAGGAATTTCTTTTGTTAAAATCTTGATAATGGGGCACCATATAGTTATATATGCATAAGTGGATACATATTATGAAGAAAAATGTCTAAAGGTTTAAGAAAAAATTCTGGGTTTTTTTGTTTGTTTGGGTTTGTTTGTTGTTTTTTTTTTTTAATCTAAGGATGAAGATTTTTATTAACAGAAGTGACTGTAGGGCATTTTTTCCCCTCCGTTTCTATAGCTTGTTGTCAGTCTTTGACAAGTGCATAGTATCAACCATAAAATCTACTCAATACATAGACAGTATTTTTCTTGGGTCATAAGTTACAAAGATCAATTTTTCAAGTCTGTTCATTTTCTCTTTTAAAGGACTATTACCAAAATAGGTGTTTCAATATGAAGTCATTACTGTTCTCAGGTTTTGGTTTGTGAAGCCTCTGAATTTTAAATGCCTGATTTAAAACCTAAAGTCAATCCCCACAAAAAAGAAAAGTGTTGGCCTCCTGGCAAACTTAGTGGAAAAAAGTTGGGAGATAAATTAATTTTCTGATCTTTGTAATATTATTTGACTTCAGGCCATAAGGAATTTTTTGAGTAATGCCCTGTAAAGGGATTCCAGCTAACATCTGAGTTCATAAAAAAGATAAAGTATAATGAAGCACTGAAATTTTTGCACTTAGAGGAGAAAAGGAAGCTCACCCATGCCTTTCAGCAAGACCTCAGACATTATAAATGTAAACAGAAACTGGATCTGATGGGGCAGGAAAACAAAGAACTCACATTCATTAACGTAGCGAAACTGGTTAGGATTTTATTTACCTATTACATAAACAAATTCAAATCTTGCATCTAGAAAGAAATAACTCCATGCAACAGTGGAGCCTGAGTCAGCTGCTGTCAAGCAGCATTAGGGCAGAACTTGTAACTCTTGGTGAAGAACAAACTGAACACGATTCAGCATCACATCACTTGCAGCACTGAAGGCTCACAGCCTACTGGGCTGACTCAGCAAGAGCACAGCAAGCAGGTGAAGAGAAGTGATTATTCTCCTTCATCTGGAACTCATGAGTCTACAGCTGGAGTGCTGTGTTCAGTTTTGAGCCCTTCAAGACAGATGACAAACTGGAAAGAAACAAACAGGGACCATCCCAAAATAGTTAGGAGGCTGGACTACTACATACAAGAGGATTATCAGGAAACAAAGCTAGTTCAGCCTGGAGAAGGAAGGCAGGCTAGGGAAGGACACAAACTTACTGTCCTATACTACCTAATGTATTGTTATAGAGAATACAGATCCAGACTCTGGGTAATGTACAACAAAAGGATGTGATGCAACATTCACACGCCACACCAAGAAAGTTAAAAGCAAGTGTAAGGGGAAATAAATAAATCACACAGAGGACAGCTGAACACTGGAACAAGTTGCCCAGTGGAGCTGCAAAATCTCCACCATTGGAGTACTCAAAATGTGACTGGATGAAATTCTGCACAATCCAAGATAACTCTGAAATTTGAAGTACACCATAAAGATGACATAGCTACAAACAGAGATGAACAGCAAAAGACAATCCAAAATTGGGTAATGTTCTGACAACTTTAGAGGACTTAGCATGGTTAATTTTACAGCCCAACAACCAAAACTGCTGCTGCTACAGCAAACCACCCAAACTATTCTTTGCCTCCTCTTTTCCTTCCAGATTGTTTGTGGCTTCACAGGAGTAACAAGACTATAGCATAGAAGGCAAATTCTATGTGAAGAAGTTTGTGATCGTCACTCTGATTTCAAAAGGCAACTGGATAATGACTATCTAAGATAGACTATGACAAGAAAGGAGAGTTAGAAAATACTCTTCCCCTGAAAACCAAAATAGCAACTTAAACACCATTTTGACAAAAATGTTACTCACCTTACTAAATGAGAAATAAAATATGTAAACTGCTAACCCAATTGCTAGAGATTAATTATAGTCACGTTGGATTGCTATCCAGGCAACAGCAAATACCTTGTCCCATAGAAAAAAGACGGCTCCTAAAGCAACCAATCTAAATGTTAAACTCCAGCCTTAAGTTATCTCTTTAGCCAGACAGAACAGTCAGTAAAATGATTCTCATTACAGTCTACTGAACTGCAACTTTCTTCTGTAAGCCTTCCAACCTTGAATTCCTTTCAGTAGCATAAAGAAATCCACACACAGAATTCTTTTGAGTTACACTGAGGAACAGGATCAGAGACGAATATGGGGAAACCATGAAATAATCTTGGCAGTATAATCAACTTTGGTACTTAAATCAGAAATTAATCTTACTTTTTTGGTGTTTGCTCCATACTTTCAATGCAAAGGTAAAATACTCTCAACATCACACCTATGTAAAAGGTCATAAGCCTCTTTTAATACTTTTGGAAAATAAACAGAAAAGTAAAATATACAAATAAGTACATACATGTTTAAAATATATATATAATACAGAGTAATAAAAACAAGTTTGCAAGCAATTTACTAGTATTTAAGACCTGCTTATTTAAAAACTAAAGATGTCTCCATAAAATACCACATTAAGTTTATCTAAATGTGCTATAAAAAGAGCTTCAGCAGCTATTTGTATATTTTTATAATATTTTAATCTTAGGTACACTTTCTGGAAACTATGACGACATACTCTGAAGCTTGCTTCTAAAATATCTTTCTGCAGACAATTTGTAAAAGAATAGACTCATACTCTGACTTAATCAACATCTTGCCAGCTTATTTTACTGGTAATGGTTGTTCTGTTTTCTCTTAATTCCCTATATACAGGAGCTTTGAAAACACAACTGAAACCTCGTTTCACTATTTTTTTCTATTAAACTTTTAAATAGCTGTCTAAAATGTATATATACTGATAATCCTTGTAAAAACCTCTTCAAATTTGCTGAGAAAAATGGTTGTTCACATACGCCTAGTAAAAATTCATCACTTGTACCTAAAGCCTCTGAACACGTTACCTGGGTAAAACATGCTGTCCACCACTCTGTGCACTAACCTGCTCATGGGCTGTGCAGTCTTACTACTTATTCTAAGCACTGTAGCAATACAAAGACTGCCCTCCTGTAAAGTCAGGGCTGACACAAACTGCATGGAAGAAAACAGTCTGAACTGAACAGTAAAAAGACAGACAACTATAAACATATTAAATATATATATAAAAGTAAATAATAATAATCAAAAAAATCTTAAAATTTTTCAATGTCAGCATTCTTCCACTGTCCATCAAGCACCAAGAGATGCACATTCTCACAAGGGTGTCACCCCCCTAAACTGGGCAGTTGACAGAAGACAATCTGACAGCTACAGTAGTGGCTGGCTTATCTAATACTGCTTACATGTAATGTAAACCCAAGTTTTGCAGCTAGACTGACCACTTGTATATGGCTCCAACTCAGGAAAGATCTGCACATTCTAGTTTGAAATAAATATGAAAGTTGGATAAAAACTATATTAGGCCATTGAGACAAATCAGAATTATACTACTCCATCAGCATCAAGCCTGGGTCTATACATTACAAACTGCTTAAGTTACAGTATTCGGACGTTTGCATTTCCTCTAGACCAATCATGTCTATTCAACACTTCCTTTTATTCATATATTTGATCTGGGATTGCATCCCTTTTTACTGCAAGGTACAAGCCTTTACTGTATGGAGAAATATTAATTTTTACTAAACTTTTCTGTAGATCTCATCATAGTGTGCAATAGCTTTAGGCAGTATAAGATTTTTAGTATTTTATTTTAAAACTTCATTTTAAAATAGGAAACTGAAGCATAAAAGGTCAAAATTTTTCAAAGTCTTTATCAGAACTTTTAAGAATTCTAGTTGAGATGCGTACTTTTTCAAACAGAAGTGGACTGAATATATTTGCCACAGTAAAAGGGTAACATTCTCTTGATGGTTACCTGAAAAGATTAATTTAGTGTTTTGCTTGGCTCCATACAGGAGTTTTAACATATGCATTTCTTCAGATGACAAAAAAATAAAGTAGCTATTTTTGCTTTCCAAATTTAAACACTTCAAAATTAAGAGATGGCTTTCTCATGCAACCAAGCAAATCAGTGAAAATCAAAATGAACAGGGTATCTTTTATACTTCTAATATTTGTATACAATATTGCAGAGCATAGATTTTAATCACCTTCCACATCTGAGCCTATCTTTATTTCTACAATTTTCTATAGAGGCAGACTCGTGAGTTTTGCTCTCAATAAACACTGGAAGTTAGTATGTAGAATATGTCACTTAAGAAGCAACATAAATAAAATTAAAATTTGCATTTTGGAGGAAAAAGTAATTTCTCCACTTACCCAGAGGGACTAGAACAGCTGTTTTTTTCAATTTCCTATAAAGCAAAAGAAGAAAGGTGAAGCAAAGGTTGCATAATTAATTCATGATCATTACAGTCCACTTTGAAGTGTTCTCCATTTGTACAATGCTGTAGAATTTAGAATTCCTAAAAAATGAAGCTAACAATGAAGGAAATGGAGAAAAAATAATTGAAAAATAAAAATGTTCCTCTTCATAAAGGAAGTGGGATTACCAAGAAGTAGATCAGTAGATTCTGCAAGAAAACTATGAGCCACAGCCCAAAATATTTAAAGGTTGTAAACCTCAAAAAATGGTGAACAGGAAAATGGGAGCGCCTTCTTCATGCATCACTGGTTAGTAGAATGGTTGTGCTATTTCCTAGAAGACACCGGATCTGTATCAGAGTTCTGGAAAGAATAAGGAATAAAGCATAGTATCTGTAGCATAATGCTCAGATTGTTTTTCTTTAAAAAAAGGTAACACTGGGCTCTTTTTTTCCTGATGTTATTAGTTCACTGTTTGTAACCGACACAAAGTCAGTGCCATACCTTCCATGGTTTGACTAAGATTCTATAAAGTGAAGGGCATCTGGACAAGAAGAAAAGGTGCAAAAGAAGATGAATGACTTCACAAATTCAAATTAACAAGAACAGAAAGCCAGTTGGACAGATAGCCACATGGACAGAAAGTAATTAAGTTACTTTACAGAAGGATCAGACTTTTTCTACAGGAAGGTACATTTCTGGCAAACAGAGAGCACTAATGGAATAAATAAAGGTCTTTAGGCCTAATGCTTCCTGTTGTCTGAGTGTGGCAGCTCCTAAATCAACCCGCCAGCTTTAGTATTTTTCAGAGGCACCTTGATCTTTCTTTGACTTACTGGAAATGCATGCTGTATGAATACAGCTCTTGAAGATAAGTAAAAGGCCAGTGAACCTCAGAGAAGATATATACATGGGTTAATATTAGACTGAACTTTTCAGTTTGCTTAGAGAGCTATTAGGATTTACCTTTCCCAGTTGATTTATCTAGATTTGAATGCCTTAACATTGGCCATCAACCTAACAGAGGTTAGAAATCCAATCTCCATCCACTACATAATTTTCAACAAATTAAAAAGAAAAAAGCAGCTTAACAAAATTTTACTTCAATTTTACATTTTTTTTCAGATTGCATCCCTGAAGTATTAAATTGAATACAATAATTAAGAATTCAATTTTTTAAAAAAATCTTTAAATATATCATAAATATCCCATTACAGGACTCTCATTGCTCATTAAAATAGAATGATCTTTTACTTTCCTCTAAGCAACAATGTAAATGACCATTTACCTAGAAAGGGAAACATGCTATATTGCTTGGAATAACTTACTGAAGAGAAGCTCCTATTTTAGCTGAAGATAATGGAAAAGTTCTCAGGCTGAACTGAAACTAACAGAGAACAAAGCTGGAAGCCATACAGTATAAACCTAAAAAAAAAATTATATATTTATTGCATAATTATGAAATATTGACTTATATGTCTATCACCAACTCTAACCAATGCCTGCTTAGAGTACACATTACTGATATGAAAGAAATGTTGTTAAGGTACACAGGACAATGATAATTTCAAATCTAATCAGTATTCCCAAAACAAAGTTATTAATAATAAGTTGTGTTTGCTCCTTTGAAAACAGTTAATGCATTCTTTTTATACAGAAATTTATGATTATTATCAGAAACAATAAAACCCCTCACATGCTAGAAATAACATAGAAACTTCTAAAGTTTGCAAAGTTTCTCAGAGATAAAAATGTGCATTTTTAACTTTAAACTACTTAATAGTGGAAGTAAAAAAAAAAAGAATAGCTGACGACAGGAAAGGAATTTTAGGCACTAAATATACTAAAAATTTAATTCAACTACAGTTAAAATAATATCATACTTTAGATTGTTCAAGACTTTGTCACAAAACAGAAGTAGTATGAAAGCCAAAATTATTTATAAAATTATGCATACTCAAATTTAAGACCTGAAAGCATCTTACATTAGAGAGTGATTATCTAGAATTTTCTGGAAAAAGACATACCGAACACAGTCTTACTTCTAGAATTCAAATCAGGACCGAACTATCAATGACACTGTGAAAGAAGAGCAAAGGCTCAACTAGTTCAGTATTAGAATGCATTATCAATATCAAAACCCATAAACTCATAATGGATTTTTAAAAAAGCTGTTCCACTATATATACACATCAAAGGTTTTCTATTATTTCACATTTCTTTTGATGAATTATATAACAGACAAACCCTGACAAAGTCATTGTTTTGGTGTTTTGTTTTGTTTTTTTTATTAAAATAACCTTCCAATCTTGATTCTGGAATGCAGAATTATATACACTGAGGGAATTCAAACGACTGCTTAACTTTAGTTTGAACTTCTTAAATTATGTCTGTAACTGGATGTCCATTAATAGGCAGTAACTTACATTTCATCAGAAGGCTCAAGCAATCACACCTAGAACACTTATGGAAGACTAGAATCACAAGGAAGGGTCCTCCTCATCCTATCAGCTCATGCTGAATTTACTATATCACGAAGACCTAGCAGGATTAGGACCTTAACTTCAGGAACAGTTGTTTTTATTAACTCTAGCTTTACACTCCACAAGGGCTTTCTTTGGGCATGACATTTACTGCCAGTATTAGCATATGACAAGAAGAAAAGAAAATCACTGTTTTAATAGCTGGAAAATAAAGTACACTTTGGTCATATTCAGGGTCACTACCTAGAAAGTAGCAAATGATTATGGATTGTCAGCTTTAATAGAATTTCTCATTCTAGTGCAAGGAAACAGGTGATAGTATCACTATTTGAAGATAAACATCTCTAAGAGAAAGCAACATGATGAAAAGCAAATAAGCAACAGCGTGCATGGATGGAACATGGAAACATACTCATAGATGTCACTCCAAGAATAGGGATGCAAAAGGACTGCAGAATAGATCAGACTGCAGAAGCAACATGGCAGCACATATATCCCCTAACTCCAAACATCAAGTTGCATTGTGGCCTAAAACATCGTGCAGCCATCACTGAGTGAGGGTCTGTAATGTGTTTTTTCACGTGAAAGCCTCAGAGACCTTTTATTAAGGTAACTCAAGAGGCATAATGCACAATAACATGCAAAGTCAATGGGGCAACTGGTCCAGAACGTCCACGTTCACCGGATCCCAGGCAGGCCAACACCTCCCTCTGATGCAGAAAAGCTGTTGTTACCCTCCCGCCCCACCGTATCCCTCTCAACACCCTCCGCACCAGCCCGGGGCACGGAGGACCAAGATCTCCCTTCAGAGAAAATGGATGCAGGGAGAGGCCTCCTTGGAGCTGAGGCGCAAAGGCCAGGCCTGGCTGCTCTCTTCCTCCCGCCTTCAATCCCCTGCCCCCGCCGCGGGCCGGGCCCAGGGCAGGTACCGGCGATGTCCCCGCGGGGCAGGCCGCTTCCGGATGCGGGACGCGGGGAGCTGCAGCCC
>JANHFX010005139.1:0-36659 GCA_027560015.1 Chloroceryle amazona
GGCTATGGACATGTGACTACAGCTACTTTCTTCTGTCAAGAATATGTTATTGTCAGCAGCATCTCTTCATGTTGCCTTCCCACAGGCTCTACAAAATGTTAGACCAATGACACCAAGGGGCATTGCTGCAGGGTCATGTTCATTACACAAAACATAACCAAATGCAAAAGTTCCTCAAAACTAGGAATGAGATTTGCCCAATTTTTTTTTTTTGGCAGATTAGTTGGCTGATAAATTTATTTAACCTCTTTTCACTCTACATGTTGCTTACACTCAGAGAGATTTAAACTAGAATACCTAATTATTTCATAAAGTTTGAACAGCAACCTGTTTTGTTGCTGCACACTTCCAGTGGTGTAGAGTGATTGCTACTCATATGGATACATCAAGAGTTTCTTGAAAGCCCTGAGAACCAGGCTGTCATGATGACCTGGATTATTAGCACTAAGTCTTTTCTTGGGAGCAAACCACAATCCACACACTTTGACATTCCATATAGCTACCAACCATGTGAAAGAAAAATGTATCTCTGATAGTTTGTTTCCATTTCATACTAATTTATGATTCAGAGTTGACAACTACCTCACAACCAACTGGAAACTGACATTTTCCAAAACTATTTTAAAAGGAATTTACATTTTTAGTTAAAATTACCATATTCTCTCAAGTATATTCGAGATAAGCTATTTTCTAGCTGAGTTCTGTGATATCTGACATGTCATCGGTATGAGTCAGACAGTGTCAGGTACATCTTTCCTTTGCTTTCAATGGAGACATGTCCATTTACTGCGTTTAATGATGTAGTTCAATGTGCATTAAGTTCAGCCCCTAGAACTGTCAGAATGGAAGGTTTCTGATTTGTGCAGCTATTACAGTGAATCTGCCCTTCTAATTTCTCACTCAGAAGAAGTTCGTCTGGAAGCAATAACAATGACAAAATGCAGTAAAAGTGTCTGAGCTTGTCACTTCCTTTCTGTGCCAGAAATTGTTTTGGGGAAAAAAAAAAAGACCTCTGAATGAAAGGCAAGAGTACTGGAAGTGTTTATCCTGAAGGAAGATAATGTGATTATAAATTACACAGAAAGAGCTGTTCTAGAGAAAGAATATTAAGATAAGTTCTCAATGTCCCATCCCATCCTGACTAGAGGATGTCTAGAAACATAGTACATGTAACATCAACAAACTGGTTTCTTAGAAAAGGCATAAAATAACAGTGGAAATGGTTAACACAGGGTTCGTTAAACCATTATTGTAAACACATATTTATACAATATCTTCTGTGACTCACAAGGGCTCAAGTCAGGTTCTGACTTTTGAGATCAAGGACTGGGGTTATTGGTACTAACCCTTCACAGCACTGAAAACTGCAAATGATGATCAAGCTGATAATCACTGAACGGAACATCTGGGTAATAAAATGGCTGATGAAGTTCAATTTTAACAAATACAAAAACCTGAGTATGTAGAAAAACAATTCTAACCTTACATATACAGTAAGGGGATCTGAAATGGTTGCTAATATTCAGTAAGGAAGTTCAGGGTTTATAATAAACAGCTTCATGAAAGCATAGGCTGAATAAGTAGTTGCAAAGCAGCATATCAAATGGTAGAAGACAAACTAAAAAACATAAATCTTTACACACGTTCAGTGTTTAGGACAAGCCTGATCTCCCTAATTCAGGAAGGATACAGAGCAAAAAAGGGGTTTAGAGAAGGATGTCACAGGTAAATCAGTGTTATGGATTGGCTTCTGTACAAGTAGACACTGCTGAGCAGACTAGGATCTTTTAATTTGAAAGATAGATAGCTAAGGGAGAACATGATGGAGATCTATACAACCATGAGAAGGCATGTAAAAATGATAGTTAGCTGTTTCCTATCCAGGAAGCTTCAGATGAAATCATCACTGCATGATAAGTTTAAAATAAAAAAAAGTTATCGTAATTTCACCCAACACCAATTCTGAAATTCAGCACCTCAGGCTATTGTGAGTATGAATAGTTTACAGCAGTCTAGAAAACAATTAGAGACATTTATGATACAAATGTCCACTGCAGGCCTTGAAATGCAAGGTTCTCTGTCATCTATGGAAGAGTGTACGAAGGAAGCACTACTGCTGTGGTCACTTTCACAGTCATAACACAAGGTTAATTGAAACTTTGATGTGACCCAGTCTGAATACCTGCATCCTGTCCTAATGACAGTCACATTATCCCATGAGGTTCATCAGCTTGCCTCACAGCACTGGGCACTGTTACGTTACTGGGCACATTAGCATTTTCATGTGGAGCAGCACTATGGATGTGAAAAAGTCCCCCAGTTGATTTGGTTCACATCCCATGGAGATACTTAAGCACACAAGCTGTATTCCTTTCTGCTTCAACTGTCTGGAAGCTGTGCTCCAGGAGCTCTTGTGACATGCTACAGCTTCTGAGGAGTGTCCACTGGATGAGATCAGGCAGGAGCCCTCCCAAAGCTGCAGGTCTTGGGTCCTCAGTGCCACTGTTTAAATCTGCAAATGTGCCACACTGCTTGCTGGTGAAGACAGCACTGATGGGCAGAGGAGAGCATAGAGCCTACAGATGCTCTATCATGTTCCTATGTTTCTCAGAAATATTTCTCTTCATGCTGACTATGATTATATTCTGCCACAAATCTCAAGTGGGATCTGTAATATGCCATAATATCCCACATCTTGAATAGTAGTGGGGAGAAGTTTTCAAAATATTTGGAAAGTCATATTTTCACTTTGATCTTTTGTTTCCTTCTATCCTCTTTGTTCTTCCATCAGCTCTGCTGTGGTAGTACAAAATCGGGAGAGGTCATTTGTGGTATAACCTTATAGATCCTATGGTTATGGATGATTGCAAATTTCTACAACTAATTTTTATAGAACAAGTAACAAAGTTGTTTACTGTTGGGTATAAAACAAAAGACCAAACCTGAATAGAGTGTCTTGCTGCTACATTGTCTTGGATGCAGTGAATCTCACAGAACTACGCAGAACTTTCTTCTCACCAAAACAATCATATTGAAGAAAAAAGAATATTCTTATACTGCAGACTGGTTCATTGTGTGCTTCAGATGTACAATTAATTATATAAAAAGACTATTCAACTTCTTCCTATACTGACAGCTTCAGATCTTTGTTTAATTGAATCAGCTTGTCTGAGCTTTGAATGCATTGTCAAAGAAAATCACAGCCACAGGGATTCAAAATACCTTTAGAGTGTTAATCAACAGTAGCAAATAATATGAACTTGGAAGAACAAAGAAATGAAAGCTGACCTTTTCTCTAGAGAGATCATATACATCTACAGTGTAAACTGACAAAGTATTTTTCCTTGATGTTATTGTCATTTTTTTACACCAGTATTAGAAACTCAGTATGACTTCAATGAACCTCTTTGGGCTGAAGGTGTATCATCGTAAAGCTTTGTAATGACAGTAACACAGATCAACTTGCATATCTCTAAGCAATGACCTTAGCAACCTGAGTGAAAATGTTTATTTACATTACATCCTTGAGGAAGAACACTCAAAAAGACAATTATGAGATAACACATGGGAAAAGAGAAAGGCCTGTATTTTAAACTTACAGGTGAACCCATAAAGATGTGAAAGAAATTTCTGTCTTCCACGCAAAATGCAAAGTAAGTTCTAATATATTCATGTACATTTGCATTTTGGATTTAAACTAAAGACCTTAATTAAAAAAAAAAAAAAAACAAAATTGATCTGTGAAGAATAATCTATTCACTGTCAAAAATATATATTTACTTCTACTTTGTGGTAAAGTGCCTGATTATATTTTACCCAGTATTTCTCTCCGGATGAGATATATGAGCAAGTAGCACACTGCACTTTTTAATGCAAGCACATGAAACTCAAGGGTTCTCTTGATACAAATTATATTTACAAAAGATCAGATCATGTGGATTGGAGGACTTTTAGGCAGAACAGGGAATTAGTACATCACTCATTGAAAGTCTGTGTAGAGACATAGTTTCAAACCTAGCTCAAATCCAAAACTAAAGTAAGCAAAATACTGTGGTCTCATTCTACTTTCCCACCAAGAAGTTAATTAAAAAAATATATCTCTGCTCTGCACTCATCAGCTATTGCACACAGAATTGCAGACTTCCAACAGCAAAAATCCACAGCCTGGCTATGTCCTAAAGACTCTCATTCATGCTCAGTAAAGCAGATCGCTGTAGCTACCGAAGACATTACCACTGCTCTGCTGCCTGCTTCATGCATTTGCTGGAGGTTAAACTCATAGCAGAGCTGGCAAAAGGGAGCATGTGAGCATGTCTCATCTGCTTCATTCTGGCACACCAGCACAAACTGCCACAGCTGGCAGCTTAAGTGATCACACTAGACTGTGACCAGCGTGCTTCAAGTATGCATTTCTTCTCCTCTCTGGGTCATAAGTTACTGTCTTAAATCACCATAGCCAGATTCGCTGCACTGTGTCTCTATGCTAGAGTTGGTTTTATTTTCTCCAAGTACTTTTCTGTTAGAGAACACCATGCCAAAAAAACCAAAGCAGTCTGCAGACACTAATTTTGACAACGATATATGGAAAGCTAGCAACTGATCAGTCGGACCTAGTTTATTTCCTTCCAGTTCACCTGTGCTGGTTTTTAATACACCAGCCTCTCAATATCAACACTGAGGGTTAGTCAAGTGGTTTGGGGCTCTCATTGGGAAAACTTAATGCTGTGTTTTCCTTTGAGAACTTTGCAGTCCTGAGGAAAAACAAAATTCAAAAAAATCCCCGTAAACAAAAATTACCTTTCTATGAACATGTCTAGTAAGCCTGAACCATATAATTAGCTAGACCAAATAAGGAGCAATATATGTCAAAATTTGTCTCATTGTGGAGCAGTTAACATCAGCACCTGTCTTCTGCATGGCTTTTTTTGATCTTCTGTATGCAAATCCCATAAACAAAACCTTTTCTCATTCCCAGGGAAAAATCTCCATGATAAGTATTCTACTATTCCTAAAAAAATAGAAAAAAGAAAAAAAAAAGAGAAACCGTGGGTATATCAGTGTGACTGTGCCATCTGATTCCAGCTGACTGGCTGCAGAATTAATTGGGGGTCCAAATTATCTCTCTCTTCCATGTTAGAGATGGTAAAGAACAATATTCTGAAATTCAATACTTGGAAAGCAGGAAAGAACTATATTCTGCACACACACAAGCTGTTCATCAAGGAAGGCACATGATCCAGTGATCTAATCCCTGCAGCTGCTAAAACTCAACACAGGAGAAAGAAAAAGTTATTTACAATTCAGAAATGAAGCTCAAATCATGTATATACAATTATGTCCAATCTCATACCTCTGTTGCTAAAGTAGGTGATGTAAAAAGTTACAGATGATCTGATCTAAAAGATACATCCTGGGTCCCAGTTAGCTTCAGCCTAAGGAGTGACCTCTCTTACAACCCTCAGCCCTTGAGTATATCCCACTCTCATCTAGTTATATGAGAACCATTGGTTTAGTACTGATGGCCACAGCTTATTCTTTGTGAAGGCATTCCAAAGTTTAATAAGTTGGTTTTGATGTGTTCTGTGGGTAAGCACTGAACAGTGTAGCTTATGGCAGCCCAAACATTGTAAGGAAGTATGTAATCAAGCTATTAAATAAAACTGGTTTATTTTTGAAAGCAAATCATTAAAATGATTGTTGGTACAAAATATTCTTTAAGCACTAATATTTTAAACCTCAAATGTTTTCAATTCTATTTGTTTAATGAAGCATATTTATGCTTTTTGCCATTTTCGGAAGGATTGCTAGGCAATATTATAGAGCAAATTTATTTAGTCTGGAAACTCTCTTAGATTGAAGTTTTGTTAATAGCTCTGTTTTTATCTCCCAGAAGACAGTTGGAAAGGTAATTATAACATGGAAATTAGTTTCAGTTAGCATGTAAAGCAAAAATTATATACTGATGTACAATATCTAGTATTTCAACCTATGCTTAGTATTTTTTCAGGTAGACTGAATTCTAATAGAGACTTTACTCTCTGATGTATGTAATTTAGGCTAATTTCTCCAAAGTATAGTTTTTCTGTTCCACCTTTCATTTCTGTGCAGTTTTCCTTCTTCAGGCCTGCAGTTTCAAAATTTTCTTAGTTCACACATTGAAGATGTTTTCATTAAGAAGGAATCTCTCAGTCTTGGGCTGTTCTTTAAGCCTTTGTCTTTGATGAAATGGTTGTCGGAGCCTTTATAGTCTCTCTAATTAATGTAAAAACCCCAAATCAAAACAGAAGTCAGTCAGATTAAAACATTTGCAGTACATTTTAATTATAGTCTTTGGAAGGCTTTTCCTTATGACTATTTTCAAGCCTCCTTTTATGAAAGATTAGGAAACAAGGACACAAGGCACTGCCAGAGAGAGAAAAGGACACCTGACCCAATAAGCCATTCTCTTTAAGTTTCTCTCACACCTATTTTCTTGCTTAGTAACTATATCCTTTGATTCCCTCCCTGCTTAGACATGCAGAGTTCTCTCTTAAACTCATTTGAGCTATTTGCTTTGATGGCTTTACATGGCAACTGCATTAAGTGAAATTCTCTGCTTGAACTCTTTGTGTGCTACATCTCTCTGCATTTAAATTGTGGTCTCTAACACCTGAATCATTCATACTGTGAATATTTTGTCCTACCTTTGCTATCATTCCCCTCTCATAATTCTAGACATCACTTAGGACATCTCAAGAGCTTCCCAATTGTATTCTTAAAAAAAAAAAAATAAATTAATCATACTAATATAATCTGAAAAAGCTCATTTCACTCCAGTTGCTTATAACAGATGCTCTAGGCTGAGGAAAACCTCTTAACCTAAACCTCAAAACAACGCGGTAGAAAAACTTCACTGATATAGTTTACTGAAGAACTTAATTATCTTTCTTTGGTTTTGGAATCAAATTCTTTACTTTGACTTCTGAGCTCATAGCATCTTGTATTTCCCCAGATAATGTATAGCTCTTTAGCCTGAAATACTTATCAGCCCATTATTTTCAACCTCTCTGGTTTTTTTGGCCCTGTCTGCCTACAGAATTAAGCAGTTGTTAAATTCAACCTTAGTGGTGGGTTACATCACCTGTGGTAGGGCAAAGGAGAAGAACAGATTAAAAATGAAAAGCAAACCAAGAAACAAAGCCACAAAACACAACACACCACAAAACGTGAAGGCACTTAAAGTTTTTACAGGCTAAGAAGTGTAATCAAGTCAAACTTGAGTTCTAAAGTCTTAGATTCTATAGTCTTCACATTGTGTTAATTAATGTCTAGCAGTTTTACATCAGTTATGCAATGCAGGTGTAACTAGTGCCTAAAAAGCTGTGTCTGTACAACACCATAAGCACATTCTGCAGCATGCCCCAGTTGCCTCTACCAGGGATCCCTTACAAGTACGTTCCTGTGTGCATGCCTGGGCTTGCTTCCAGGGGAGAGCAAAGTGAAGGTCTCATCATCTCAATGCAGTGCCACGCTGCAGCAGCAACAAGCACCATGGGATTCATTACAGTGGGTGTGCACAGAAACCCAAAGAGTATCTCTATCCAGTAAGTTATAAGGATGCAGCTCATTGCTCATTAAGAGAGGTCAAACATATGGGAAGGACAAACTTAGAGTTTTAGAGGGAAAACCAAATTTATATTCATCTTACCAAAACTGTTGCTGTCTGTAAAGTAACCAGAGATAGCAGTCTAACCCTCAGGATATCCACCAGTTTGTGGGGTAGGTCTTTGCTGTGGTCCTGGTTTCCAGGACAGTACTGGTGTTTTATCCAAGGTACTTTTCAAGTAAAGTGTTTAATTAATATCTGGCAGTTTTCCCTCGGTTATGCAATGCAGGTGTAACTAACTAGTGACTAAAAAGCTGTGTCTGTACAACACCATAAGCACATTCTGCAGCATGCCTCAGTCTCCAAGCTGCAGTTGCCTCTACCAGGGATCCCTTACAAGTACGTTTGTTACAAGTACATTAAAAGTACGTTACAAGCAGCAAGAGAAGCAATTGAACAGGCTTTCCCCATGATCTAACTGAATATTGCAGTAACTTGGCTGTTAGGACCAGTCATGTTTCAGAGGCCGAAATCATTCCTACTCTGCTCAGCTAAGGAAAGCTCATCCTACTACCTGCTTTCAGTTCAGGATTACTGGACTAGATATCCCAAGTGGATTTCCTAACAACTTCAAGGAACACTCATGGGATTGGACTAGTAGATTGACCACATCCCAGTTGTTTCCTGGTAGGTCATCTCTTCTTAATAACCTACTTCTGCCTAAACTTAAGCACCTGAGGTGTGCAAGCTGTCAGAACAGTCATCCGAGGTATCCTGCATACTCCATAGAAAGAAATAGGCAGATCCCAAGGAAGATTTGAGTTTTCAAACACAGGATTTAATACCAACCACCCTGCAGGTACTTATAGCTACAGCTAAGCTTCAGAACCTGTGTATTCCTGCATCCAGATGTATCATTGCTCACTTTTGCCTCCATAACCAGAAAAGACATATAAATATTATCTTCCCTGTAACCCCTTCCCTACTTTTGCTTTCATGGAAAGAATATATGAATATACAAAAGATACAGCTCTCTGTCTGGAATGCTGGACCATTCCCATACAGTGAGTTAGGTGCTATGAATGTTTAAAGATGTGTGTTTGTGCAGGTTGGCCCTGGCCAGCAGCCAAGTGCCCACAGAACTGCTTGCTCTTTCTCTTCCCACAGTGGGATAGAGCAAGAAAACTTATTGGTCAAAATAAAGACAGGGAAGTCACTGTTGGTTGCAGATAATACAGGCTCAACCTGAGGAATTTAACTTAAAACTGGCTTGAGCATTGGGAAACACCTTTGCAGTGTTGCAGTCACTGATTCTTGCACCCCAAGAGGTAAGTTGGATCTGCCCCTCGGAGGTTCAGCAGTGGGCTGTGGAATACCACTGGTTTGCAGTATCAAATAAAAAATTATACCCTAAAAGCAAAATTAGTAAAGCCTTTTGAAACCAATTACAGTGACCTTCCACTGGACACATTAGACTGAAATATTTGCTTCAATTTGACTTCATGTTTTTGCTTTCTCCTATAATCATGATTTTAATTTGCCTCTGTTTTGTTGCTTTGGATCATTTTTAAAGTGTTCTGTGCATTACTTAAATAGTAACCTTTTCATTGTTATTCTACCACACTGACCTCTAATACAATTTCCCCCCTTTTGGATTGATAGTAACTAGAAAAATATGCAAATACCCTGTAATCTCTTTACTCAATGCTGGTGTTTGTTTTGCCCTATATTATTTTTGTTAAGAAAACTTTTAATTGTTTTGTTTGGTTCTTATGATCAGGTCCTTGATCAACAAACATGTTTTTAATCAACTTTTCTGTGGAGCATTTAATATTCCTTAAAGATGAGAGTTTTTCTTAATAATTCAGAATATTGAGTGGCTAAGAGAGGTGCTTTATCTTCATAGCTCCTGGCAAAAAAGAAATAGTATGTTCAGAAGTGCAGAAAGCATGGATAGTTTTACTGCATCACCCATGTTTCTTTGATTATTTTTTCCCCCCAACCACATTATCGGTCTAATAAAAGTAGTTTGTAATTCTGGTCTGTAATGGTATCAAAGTGCGGTACACAATGATACAGACAGAGGATCATAGCAAAGTATTTGGCTGTCATAAAAGATCACATAATTACACATTGGCGCGTTCCCAAAACCAGGCATTAAAGTGGTGAGGGGAAAGATTAATCCTCTCAAACTTCATCTTCATCATTCAATGATCTCTGTGAGGCTCGAAGCAAATGAAAGCATAGGCAGAGCTGATTCCTATGTTTGGGAAGGAGCTAGCTCTTCACTCCAGCAGCCTGGGGAATGTGGACAGTCTGAGGAAGGCAATGCTCTCCCTATTCTCTCATCCCAGCATCTGCCCATATTCATGAAGAGTACTCTTCATGGTCATAATTAATGTGAGAACTTTACCTCTGAATTTTTTCCTCATGCCTGGCTGCCATCTCTCAGCAAGGACATTTCTCATTTTCATCATACTTCTGACAGAGTTAACTTGTGTCGTGGAGATCTGGGCCAGATAGGCAGAAAGCAAATTTGGTTTACTCAGCAGTCCCCAACTAAAATCGCCTTTGAAAGAACTCACAGTGACTCTACCAAAGCAATCAAATGTTGAAACATTTCACCCAGCTCCTTTGGCACTCAGGACAAAACCTGGTTTCAAAAATACACAAGAAGATCTAAGGAAATCCTGGATTGCTGTGGTTGTCAGAGTCCCGAGTTCACCAAGAGGTTCTAAATGATCTGACCTACCGGTAGCCATCACTGTCAGCAGTGAACTAAGATATGGGGCATGTATCTGTAATCTTGGATCCGACCTCTGTGAAAAGAACTAAGCTGTGGAAGAAAGCTGTGAGGAGCATATCTGGGACCTCTGCCCCTGCATCCGCTGTTCTTTGGCTCATGCACTACATTTAAGCTCTGATCCTGAGAGTGCCACTTGTAGGTTGCTGGTTATTGTCACCAACTGTCACCACTGATCCACTCCTCCTCTTTGGGTACTCTGGGCCTGCACCTCTTGTCATTGAGGGCACTGCCCTGATGTCCTTGCCAGCTCCCAGCTTTTCCCCTGTTGGAGAGCAGCCTTCCCTTGCACCCAAGGTGATTTCAATAACACACATCCCAGAAACAAATTGGTTGCATTTCATTCCCTATTGTTTCATTGCCTCTTTTTCTTAGAAAAAGAATGAAAATACAATTTTTGGGGTTTTTTTGGTTTTGTTCATAGTGAGGGGTTTTGTTGTTTTTATTATTTAAAGAAATCCCAAAGAAATGAGCTTTTGGCTCTTTGAATGCTGTTTAAGTGCAAGGCAGATGTGGGACTCCAACCAAGTACATTGCTTCCCATTTTTTTTTTTTTTATCCAACCCCTACTGTGTTGTGCAGTTGAGCTGGAGGGCCCAGATGCCACCGCTGCTCTAAATACCGCTGTAAAATGCAAGTCTGACGGAAATGCTACAGCTGTACCACCTCCCCTCATTGTTTCAGGGACATTTCTATCCCCAGGACCAGTGGCTTTTGGTTTGCACCCAGCTGTTCAGTGCATTGCCTGTGACTGCTCATGGGTTAGGCAGCACTGAAAAAAACCCTGTAATTTGAAGGTTTAGTTGCTATGTGATTTTTAACTGCCCCCTCCCCAATAATTTTTGCCCCCCTTCTCTTTGTAAAATGTTTCAGACTTTAAAAAAGAAGTATGTTCTTTCTCAAAGTAAACTAAGAGAACTATGTCAGCTCTTGTGAACACAATAATAGCCCTGAAAATCTTAAGTCTGGTTCAAATCACCCTATATTTCTCGCCTATAATGTTTTCACATATCTCAGTACAAGAAGTACATTATTGCTTCCATAAAAATGGAACTTGTAATACCTCAGACTATTTTGTTTATATTTTCTCCCATTGCAACATTTCTAAATAAAAAATGAACAACAAAGGCATCCTCAATTTTGTTGGAATTGTGGGGATCAGCAGTGCAATTCTCAGGTTGTTCTTATTATTTGGATGATAGATTTGGACAACTAGGAAAGTTTGCAGTTAATCTGATAAAGGAAAATACAATTCATTTTACTTATAAAGCTATTTATAAATCACCTATTCAGGGAGCATAAATAATACCATGTAATTTAGAGGACAAAATATATATTATAAATAATGAATATTCTCAATGTTCAGCTCATGAGTTAAAATGTATTGACACAAGCTATTTACTGAAGAACTGTAAATGGAAAAATATATTTGTAAAATTCATAAACTGTACCCAGATAATATGCAAAGCGAGGAAAGATAAATTGTACAGATTCTAATATTCTGAATGTATGAATAACTTACATACATGGCCGTTCAGCTGATTGACTCTACCCATGGAAAAGAGACTTTTCATTCCCTTCCATTCAGTGGTTTCTTACAAACCACAAAAGAAATAGTAAGACTTCTCTGAGCTAGCTCAGATTAGTGATCCATCTTGGCTACCTCAAATCAGTTCAGTCTTGTTGGTGCTCTGAATCTCCTCAGTTATCTCAAACAGCTGCCATTATTAATACCCAAATGCATGGAACTGTCCCAGAAAACTAGATTCCACGTGTTTTAGATTTATTTTGTAAAACCAAAACGAATTAGTAGTGTTTTGAATGTTTACACTGCCATGTAATATTCATTTGTAAGTGTTTAAGGATTGGGGGATGAAGCAGAGTTTGTATTGTGCTAAGTGACTTATGAACACGAGACAAAAGAGAGGCCCATCCTATTACAATTTATAATGTAAGTAATTTAAGTTAAAGTATCCATAATTCTAGTTGTATAATGACAGTTAGAGTTAATGTCATGTAAAGCAAATAGTCTGAGATTTAATGATTTTCTCATCTTTATTTTTAAATGTTTACCTACCTTTGTGTCAGCAACATTTCTGGCACAGGTTTGTTGTTTTTGGTTTTTTTTTTCAGAAAAACTCAAACAAACACAAGGCAAGCCTCATTCCAAGCAACACCATATTTCTTATTCATGGGGCTGGCCAAGAAAAAAGTGTGAAGTTGAGCTACAGAACAGGCTTTTCGTTTGCAAAGTTCACACAAATATTTTCTCAAAGGAAGTTGTTACAGCTGAGAGGGTACATGCCAAGTCACAATGAAATCAAAACAAATATTTACAAAAACTGCATGGCACATAGCAATTAGGCAAATATTTACATAACCCCCCTGACACAATACACCAACTTCTGCATAACTCAACTTTCAACTTCCTGCACTGTAGGAAGATAATTCAAGGCTACACTATGAAAAAGCCTTTTGTTTAATTACTGTGGCCTATCCAAAGCCATAATGAAAATGTCCTGATGAAAAGTATTCTCAAGAGCATTATTGACTGAAAAAAGACCTGGTTGACTTCAGCTGAATGTTGTGTTATGGAGACAGATCGCCACCACTATTCCCATCTGAAATGCCACTTGACATATTTTGAGAATGACTGATTGTTCCTTCTTTCTTCATTTGTTTTCAGCCAAATGAAACAGACAGAAATATTAAAAATAAGGCAGTTTTTAGATCATGGGTGTAATTTCTTATGCAGTGTAGAGGCTTTCACCTCCAGAATTCAATGACTACACTTAAGTGCGCTTTCTCTGGCTCCCTCTCCAGACTGCGATTTGGCAAGTTCCAGTCTGCTACAGCTAGAGTGGTTTATTCTTTACCTTTCAACACAAAGTGCATTTTCTTACAGTCAAGACATGTTTACTTATCAAGCGGAAAGCTGTATTTCCAGCCAACAGAGAAAAAAAAATTAAAACTTTGCCTATGTCTTATGAGAAAAACAGGTAAAATGACTCTGGTTAAAAATGATTCTGTCTTTCCTGCCTTTTTTGAATGCAGAAAATGTGAAAATGTGAGCACTAAAGTTAAGACTGAACGTGAGCTCCGTTGAAGACAACCCCATAGGAAATAATGAGAAGTAGCCTCGATGGCATCAGCATCCTCCAGAGAGATCACTTGACCTGCTACGGTCATGAATTTTGAATCCAATTTAAGTATATATCAGAAAGATCTATCTCAAGCTGTAGCTGTAGTATATTATTTTCTGAAATTCCAATATACTGATAAAATAGAAGTGATGAGAAAAGTAAACAATAGCTTTTAATATACAGTTATTCTTAGACCATTGTCAAAGTTTGCCAGTTTAATAGTATAGAGAGAGTAACTACAGTACATGGGTGTGCAGGGAGGTGATTGCTTTTTATTACTGCAGAACTAAAAGGCCTTTTTGCAATAGCTTTTTAGAGGGTGGAAGAAAGAGTGGGTCTTTCATGCAAAACCCTTTCCTATTCAGAGATCTAATCTGATGATGATCTTGAAATGAAACATAAGATACATTTTTTACTTTGATGTCATGGATGCTTCTACTCCTCCTGATTCTCAGAACAGTATCAAGCTGTTGAAAACTATGGCAGGTAGTTAATCCCCCTTAATGAATATGACACCATTTGCTTTTCAAATGCCAGCCAGATAAATACATATAAATTCTGTGCAGCTAAAGTCCAGTTTACCCTAGACTTTAATTTAAATGTTTTAGTTTCTTTTTTTCCTATTCTTTTGTTTTTCGGGAGATGTGCTATGATTGTTTGGTGGTTACTGTTGACAGAATCCATTTTTTTTTAAGTTACTCAGTGTTTTTCTCAAATGAGTTCTTCACTTATCCACTCCCGTAACTTAAAAGCTCCAAATAATAAATGCTTAATAAGATTATGTCATGATTTAACTAATCTTTAATTTTAATTTCTCACTTATATTGCCATATCTGAGTATCTTCTTCATATAACCTTCCCAAGCAATTAATACTCTTTTCTTAAAAATAATTTTCTAGACTTCTGATCGTTATTTAGCTAAAGAACCAATCCACTAAAAACAGAGTTGAAAAATTATTTGATAAATTTTACAAATGACACTCATGTATTTCCTGATTAACAATATTTTTAGTTAACTTTTGCAAATTCTTACTGTCATTTATAAAGGTATTCTTTTCCTCTGGATAGCTTGGTAGCCCACTCACCTTGGTATCAATAGTAAACTTTGCAAGTACCACATCTATTACACTTGCAAAATGAAGGGAATATATTATTCTCCAGGTCTACTGTGTATAGGATGATACATTCTTACAGCAGTACACGAAAGATTCTAATTGCAGAGTAGAGAAAAAAAAAAAAGACAAAAATAGCCAGTTACTGAGAATGAAAGTGTAGGAGTAATGCAGAATATCCATTTTAGGCAAATATCCCTCTGGAACAGCATAGCTCTGGCTGACCCTGCCATGAAACAGAGAAGTAGCCTATATAGCATCACTTCTCTCTTTCCCCATACACTGTAAATCTCGCCGTGGATGGATGCTTTAAAAAAAGTTCCACATCCCGTCTTTCTTATCAGACATCCCTGATCTTCACAGGGACAGGTTTTCTAGTCTCTTTCTGTGTGCACTTTCTTGCAATAAATCATCTAAATAATGTTCACCTGTCATCAAATATTGGTTCTGTTTCTTTAGGAAACAAATATCATAGAAAAACACATCCCAGGTTTACTGTGCCATTTCAGTCCATGACACATGCATTAGAATATTGACCATCATAAGATACCATTGCTAGTAACATTAGCTGTGGATTTTTTTTTAATTATTTTTTTCATGAAAATTCTCAAAATAAGCACTCATTGTCTTTTCCAACCACTCCATAATTGACTCTATGATCTTACTTTATGATTTACTGTATATATTACAAGTGGATCTGCAAATTAGCATCTTGACAGTCTTTTGACACAACCAAAAAGTTCTCAGCTCTTATGCTCATGCTGAAATCAGTAGATTTACTGGAGCTCACCTTGAGTGCTAATCAAGGACAAAATTTGGTGATCTAGTTTGCTGAGCAAGGTAGTTTCTAAAGGGGCTGAAGGGGTCTGCAGGGATGTCTGCCTAAGGAGATGTTGAAAATGCATTAGGGTTTGTCTCACCTCTCATCTACTTGGTACAGAATGATCAGCAATAGGGGCGTCTTAAGATCATCCTTTTATTTTAGCTCAGACATTTCATCAGTTTAGAGACCAGAATCCTTTTTCCAGTTAGCTTCTCCTTTTAGCAGCTCTTTCAAATGGATTGTGATTCCCACAAGGTGATGTTTCCTTACTGTACTGGAAACAATATTTTGATCAAAACATTCTAAACTGTAAGGATATTTTGAGTCTAATAATGATTAATTAATAGGCTACTTTGCCCTTGTAATTTCCACCTAGTTTTACTTTCCTTTCTTGATGACCTTTTTGTCATGAATAGTGTTAAGTTTACTTTTTATTCATTTTTTTCCTTTTGATGGTATCATCCACCTCTGGACAAACAAATGTCTAATGCAAACCAGGCAAGTTTTTCTACCATATCTTAAAGTAAGCATTTTTGGGCCCATCATACTGTTTCCAGTGTCCTAATTATCTCTCCTAATTTGCATTATGTTAATTCTAAGATATTACACTACAATGCTCTAACTCAGCTATTTGAAATAGCTGAATAGTTTTACTTGTAGCAATTAGAAGTAGCAGCAAATAACAATTTTCATTGTAAAATCTTAGGCAATTATAGATTTCTTTTTCATAAACATCACGTTTTCAGTCATTCTATGATTGCATATTTTACTGCAAAATTCTTATCTTCATTTCTTCTTAGTCAAAAATAAATAAATTAAAGCACTGGCATTCTGTCTCTGTGCTACAAAAAAAATCAAACAAACAAAAAAAAGGATGCTGTGTTATCTGGCCTAGAAATATAAGCAAAAATCTAAATGTACTATTAGCCTCTAAGACACTTTTTTCAAATGTCATTCTTTGAGGATGAAAACATGTTTGGTTTGTAAAGCTCTTAACATTTCAAGCTGAAAGGCTTGAACAAGCTTTGAACTCTGGAGTTTGTGATGCCTATAAATTAAAGGGAAAATAACATTAAATGGTACTTTAGCATGTGATGCTGCCTCCTTTAAGACTCTGAGCATCTCAAAGTCCTCAAAACCATAAAATTTTTCATGGAGCAGCCCGTGAGCCAAAAGACCTCATGTATTGCATAGAATGTTGTTGCTTTATTTGGACATATGCTTATAAGAGGCATAAAATGAAAGTGAATTCTCTGTAATCTATCAATAAACAGCTAGATACCTGAACAATTTGCTGTCCATGGATACTGAAACATGCCAGTGAAACAGAGTGCGGCGCTGACTCAAAACACCTTTGCCCCGACCTGCTTATCTGCCATCTTTGACTCTCTTTGAGATGCTGGGAGATACAGTCAGGATTTAGCTGCTTGTAATAAAAAACCTTTGTGTTTGATTTTCTGCCCTTTGGAAAAACTGCTTCTTTAAGGTCTTGGTATATGGTATTTAGCCCTCTCACCCTATACTTTATTCTCTTTTGAAGTCCACCATTTTTCCTTGGATAGAGAACATTTTTTTTCTCCCTTCAATTGACACAAAATAAAGATAATAAAATGACTTCTAATTAACCATATAGGCACATGACTTCTCAGCAAAGCTGAAAGGAGGCCTACGAGTATAATTTCTAAGAAACGAGTGCAACACAGATTTTTGGATCATACAATTAGTAACTTTGCAGAAAACAAAAAAGACACAAGAAAGAACTCTTTTCCTTAGAGAATATTTTCCAAGCAAGATGCTGCTCCACAGGTATAGCACAGGTAGTTGTCAAGTTTGTTTGGATTTTCCTATTAGTTCTTCAAAAAAAGAAAACCTGAAAAACTGTCTTTTGTCTTATGTGTCCTTCCATCACAAGGCAAAGTAATAAAATAGTAATAATGGCTCACAGCGGCTGTAAAGAGACCCTACATCCTTTAAACAAATGGTTACAGTCTAATTGTCTCATCTGCTCATTGGTATTATAGCCTTCCAACAACAGTGTGCAGTTGAACTTGTAGACTATCCAAGTCACAGATAGGCTTTAAAGAGGGAAGATAACTTTTATTTGTTATGGGCAATAAAACTAGAGTCTCTACTGACTGTCTGACAAGGAGGCGTCTGATACTGTGGATTCAGCCAGGCGGAACACAAATTGAAAGTGTCTAAAAGGCAAGGTAATGAAGGAATGAGAAGTATAAAACCTACACAATAAAATTATATTGCAATGACAGAAAATTAGAAAATGAGGAGTAGAGCCTAAAAATAGAACAAACCTGTCCCTTGAAGACATGTTCAGCAGGCATGGTTGCTACTAAAATGGTACCACACTGGTTTGCTTTTAGTTTAGACTCAGTAGGGGTGGTATGTCAAGACTGGGTTAAAAGAACAAGCTGATGCCCGTACACAGCTACACATTTACACACCAAAGGCTGTGTTCCCCTAGTCCACTCTGTGTCATTAAGATGTTTCTATCTGCCATAGAAGGTGTCTGCAGATAGGCAGTTGTTTTGGTTTAATTCGGCATCTTCCAGCATAGATTTAAAAAAACCCACAGATCTTGAAAATGTGCCACAAGTTATTTCGTGATTGGAAGATGTTACATAGAAAGAAAGATTGATTTTTAAATCAGATAGCAGAGACACCAAAGACATTACATACACATGGACACACATGCACACATGAATACATCCCTTCTGTTACACAGCTTTTGCAGTTATTCCTCCAACCTGTCACCAACTTATTTGATGCCACTATCTTACAATGACACCTGCTAGAAAAGCTTAGTGGAGCCACTGACAGCTCCCCTGGAGTTGCTGCCTGTCAGTGCCTTATTCTCAGTCAGCAGTATATACCAGCTCTAACATATGCTATATTTCTAATTTTCTTTTCTTTCTCCTTAGGGCAACCTATACTTATTATCACTGTGGATAATACTCCTAGGTCTGTTTTCCTGCCAGACATCCTTTTCCTGAAGTGAAGGTACAAATGTGATCTGGAAACCACAGTCTAATTGTGCACTTAAATTTTAAATCCCTGACTAGAAAACAACTCGTTCCTCCCATACCTTTGATGTCCACAGCTAATCCACTCAGTATTTCAACAGAAGTATTTTTCCCTTTATTTCAGGTTAGCTTTTAAAATGAACTTTTTCCTAGTTTTAATATATGAACAGTCAGCTTGTGATGGCAATTTTAGCTTAGGACAATCAATAAATATCTTACAGTGATAAAGGATTTTTTTCTTCCCTTCCTCTTACCACAGGATCTTTTACCCTTCCAGGGTAAATGAGAACACCCTTTTGCACGTGTGTCAAGTTAAAGCTTACACTGACAAACGAAGTGAGGTCCTCCTTTGATTTTCATCTGCTAAAATCAATAGTGGTATATTACTGTGAAAATAGTAAGCCCAGAATGGGATTCAGTTCTTAAACTTTTAGTTTCACTGGCTGCCAGACACACCCAGCAAGATGATGCAGGATTAATATATATAAAATACTTTTTAAAAGCCATATTTTAAGTGATGAATCCAGAATTTCAATTTGCTATGAATATTGTTATTTGCCTTAGACTAATGAAAAAGTTTTTATTTCTGTAACTGCTAACTAAATAATGATGCTAGAAAGAAAAGGGGCTCCACAGACATTGGGGATTCTATCTGTTCCCGTTGATCTAAGAGATGATATGAATCAGCTTCCCTTAGGACTTGTTTGAACTATACTCAGCAGCAGCTTCACATCTAGGTGGAAATCTCCTACCTTTATTTTTTTCTTCCAAGGATGCACATTGGACACTTAGAATTCACTGGCTACCAGATTATTTGCATAGGTAATTTTACAGAGTTTTGCAACAACAAGGACTCTAAGCTGAATGAAAAAATAACAGTATTCAGATTTTGATGTAAGAGGGTTTCTGATCCTCTTACCTGTAGCAAATTAACATATAATTGGCTTTTAGAGAAATTTCATGAAAGGAAAAAAACCAAACACATTAAACTTCAGACCATGTGCTTTCACAGCACATTTTTGCTTCTGGTCTGGAGGACTGATCACATAGGCACAAAGCTGCATCCTTAACTTCAAATGGAGCAGTGTCCATACTGAGAAATTTGTCCTACATAGAGTGAGCACTTTGACAACCAGGCAAAAAAAAAACCAAAACCAAACCTAAAACCAAGCTGCTTGATTTAGATAACCTTTCACAAATTGATAGGCAAGTTATAATTTCAGAATCTACATTACAACCTACAAACTAAACAAATTCACACACACAAAAAACCCCGCCAAGTAATTTAGAATAACAAATATATGCAAGAAAGTTGTGATAAATCTGTAGACATTCTGCAGACAGAAAAGGAGGCTAAACTCATTTAATAAATGATTCATAGTGCATCATTCTCTCAGTAAGGTAGCAAAATAAAATGTATTTTTTCATTACTTCCATGGGAAATTGTAGACCTAGGAAAAAAATCTTTAGATAGAAAGTTTGTCTTTCTTACAAAACTGTCTATGAAGACATCCAGTAAGCTGGACTCCAACATAATTTCACCACACCTTTGTCTTCTCATAAGCAAAGCCATTGCAGGAATCTGCTAACCTTGCATAGAAATGGTTCAGCAGGAAATCCCATCTGCAGAGTGGTGTGTAAACTGCTGTCAATATTGTCGTGGTTTAACCCCAGCTGTCAACTAAGTACCACACAGCCACTCACTCCCTACCCCTCCATGGGATGGAAGAGAGAATTGGGACAAAAATAAAATCAAATAAAATAAACCTCATTGATTGAGATAAAGACAGTTTAATAGGACAGAAAAGGAAGAAGATAATGGTAATAATAATACAATATACAAAACAATTGATGCACAATGCACCACTTGATGACTGATGCCCAGACAGTTACCTAGTATCAGCCCTCAGCCAGCTTTCCCCCAGTTTATATATGGGGCATGACTTCATATTATACCAGCTGCTAGGAAGAAAATTAACTCTGTCCCAACTGAAAACAGGACAAATATAAATGGTTAAATCAACCATTTTGTTTCAATTGGTTGGGGAGAGCCATCTGAGATTTGTTTTTCCCAGATTCCTCTTTCATGAGCTGTCCTTTTTTGACAGACCTGGTTTAGTAGCAGCAAATTCTGTGTCTCTTAGGAAAGTGAGCATGAAAGTTTGGTACCTTGAGCCTTTCCCTTTGACATTCTGTGAGCTAGATCCTTGCAGCTTGCTGACATGTTTTTATTTTTTTCTCTTTTTCTTCTGATAGGGTGATATGTATGCAGTTCAGAAAGCATTCTCGCAGAGAACCCCCAAAGGACAGCCAGCCTGTGTATCTGATTGCAAATCAGCCAGCTACCTGATTCCTAGAACAGCAGAGTAATTGGCTGGGGATTTGATCTGTTTCTCTGGCTGATGCCAATAAGCAGGCATGTTTATTAACAATTTATTTACAGAACATAGATTGATTTCAGGAGAGAAACATCACCAGCCTCTGCAAAGTGCGAGCAAATGATTTCTTCCGGACCCTCAAATAATCTGTTATTGTCAAGGTATCTGTTTGCATTGGTTTTTTTTGTCTCAGGGTTTTAGACCTAAACACTGAACATGCACAGGAGGCACAACATCGGGTGAAAAGGTTTTTCTTGTTTCCTGAAGAAAGCCTGTGGACTAAGTGCTTCATAAGTAACACAATTAGCTGAAAAAACCACACCCCACACCTGCCTCAGGCTTCCTAGGCAGGCAATATTAGGCAACTCCATGTTGCCCACTAATTCAGACAGCTCCTCCCTCAGAGGTGGGCAGGAAGCAGATGCATATAGTCAAGAATATATTAAGATTTCATGAAGAAGCTCTGAACTAGCTGTGTTCTTCCATGCTAGGAAGTATTTTTTGTGTTAGTGATCAGCAACTCACCAAATTATGATGAGCAGAGAAGCACAACTGTTTTTAAATCAGTCTGTCTAGAAAATTGGCTTACAATTTTTTTTTTTGTTGTTCTTTTCATTAGAAATTGTACTTTTTTTTTTGTCTTCCTTCTCTTAAAATAGCCAAGATTCAGTCACAGACTTCATGGTATTCTGTTTGGACGTTAAACTGATTTTCCCAATAAGATTACCTTAGTAAACAATATTTTCTTTCATGATGAAGAGATTAATTTTACTAATATTTTTTGGTTAGGCTTGGGATCTGATTTAGAATTCAATATTCTAAACTGAATAAAGTCCATTTTATGAAGTAACACCAGTCATGTCACTTATGAAATTCAAGATCATGATGAGCAATGTAAACATATTCTGCCACAGATATCTTGTTATCATTCTTATATAATTTATTAGCTGCTTAAACCAGTTTGAGAATGAAAAGAACTGGGAAAATGATGATGATAACTCAATTTTAGGGTCAATACCTTTTTTTTAAAAAATTTATGAGTTGTATATAAAAAGAAATTGCCACAGGAAATGCTTCACTGCTTTTCCTGTAATAATCTATCTCCATCTGAAGTGTAGATCCTCTCAATGTGATTATCATGGGTGCAGTATTAAATTACAATGCAGAGCACAATTTACCTCCAGAGAAGAATATGAATAATAATAAAAATAAATATCTGAGTAGGGTCTCCATTAAAGAAAATAAAATTCTGTGTAAATCTGTTTCCATGAATAAATGATGTCTAATAAGTTCATAATTACCTCATTGTAATAAATATTGAACTAGTGGAGTAAATTATTTTGTGCATAACTTTTGATAAATCACACAATAGCAGCATGATATCAGTTTACAGTTGCATTGAAAGGCAACCCAAACAAAATCTGCATTTAATACATAGTCTTATGTCTGCAATGTTATGCCTAATGCCAATCAAAATCCAAGTTTAGTGACACTGCTTATTGAGATACTTGTTTCTTGGAAAAGAAAGAAATGCCATATGCATTTAGCTTCTTTCTATTTTTTCATGTAGTACCTTCTGCCGAAATGTTTTTCTCTGAGTAAGATTCTGATTAATAAACAGACTCTGACGTAAGCCATGTCCTTTTCTTAACAGACCAAGAAACTCCATTTTTACCACATTGAGTGAAATTTGTTCCACTGAGATGACAGAATTTTACCTTACCAGTACAAATGTATGCAGTGTTTCATACTTCTCTATATGTTGCAGATGCATAAGTTGCTCATTGCAGACAAAACAGGCAGCTTACTTTCCCTAATAAAAGTGTATTCTCATATCCTCAGGGACATGTAAATGTAGTTTCATCCCATTCTTGTGCAGACCAGCCACCTCATTAGCTGGTCACAATTCCAGTGCCTCTCCCTGCTTGTATCTCATTACATTTTTTCTTTCTTTTTTTTCCTGGAGGGTAATGGAGAACTCCTCATAATCCAGTCTGTTTCCCAGTCCTGCTGACTCACAAATCTCTCACAACTTGCATTTCTAAAGAGGGTCCTTCCTGATGAGTGGAACCTAATTATGAGGTAAGAATTAATAAGCTAAGTGAGTATTAAGCTGTAGAACTCCAGAGTTTTGGAATATGACATTCTAGGCTGCAAGGAGACAGGCCGGTGTGTGCCCATGTTGATACCACACCATGACTTAGAGACTGTATCTGTTTGATGTAAAAAAAAAATCAATCAGAAGTGTTTGCAATATTATTGTATTAGAGGGGTAAAGGTACCTGAAAGAGGTAGTTTAAAGAGGCAGAATGACTAGAAGTTGGAAGAAGACAAGGAGGAGAAGGAAACATTTGCAGGAAGGTGAGGAAAATAGATGCCTTTGTCATTACATACATACAGACATGAAAACAAGTATCTGTATCTTTTATAGAACTTTCATATTTTTCTTTCAAGCCATGGACTTTTCATTAAATTTACTGGAAATGAATGAGTGTCTTCAGTAAAGGGCATGACATGTGGACACAAATGCAAAGAACCTCTGCAACTCAGTCCCAACAGAAAAAAACCACACTATTATTAGAAAATTATTATTATTAAGAAAAAAAATAAATTGTCACTGCCAATGGGGACATAATACCTGAAGTATCAATAAAGAAGAGTTTCTGACTGCGATAGCATCCCTGTGATATTATCCCTGTGTGCCTGCAATTCTTACAGAACCCCAGGAAAACATCTCACCACACTGCAAAATTCACTCAAGGCAAGCCAAATCTATTTACTGTTTCCTGAATCAATGCTCTTCACAGACCTCAAATTTTCCCATTCCTTTATTTTCATTTCTGCTATTTCACTGAATTCTTTTCTTTCAATTACACGATCTTCCCATCTTTTCCCTTCTAGGTACTTCCACATTTTAATTCTCTCATATCCTGTGTTCCTCTTCTTGCCCATGTTTGTTTTTCAGCTTACTCTTCATCATGCATTAAACTGATGCCAGAGGCACAAAAAATAAAAGAGAATGGAGATGCACTTCAGAAAAAAGACATCTATCATCCCCAAGTCCTTTATGACAACCAACAGTAGGGTCATGCTTAACACAAATGTCTGACAAAACATTGAACAAGGCTGCAGAGTCATAGTTTGGCCACCACTGCTTACACTTATCAATGTGTCTGCATTTTTATGTTGCACTTGGCAAATTGGAAAGTAATAGAGAAATGGTTAGACATTTTTTAATATGACTTAATCCTAGACTGAGTCATGTAGAGATGTCTGCTGTGTGAGTAATTGGACATGATACAGTAAGACAGTCAATTGGCCTTGGAAAAAAAACAAGCATCTCATTTGATGGTATTCAAAGAATAGTCAAATTACAGTTATTAAACCTTGATCTTGACACAAAAATAGTTGTAACTCTCTGCAACAATCAGGATAATTAAGCGTAGAGCCTGCAAAGGCTGGTGATAGAAGAAGGGATGCTGATTTGTTCCCACTGATACACTGATTTAAACTTGATGAACCTGAGTTGGGATTTGAATCATTCACAAAGTGGCTGCCAAGGCTAAAATTTGGGTAAAGTCATGAATGTAGAGAGTGTCACTACTTGGCATTTCCACAAATCTTCCCTCTCAAAGCTTCATTCTCTGGCTGACTCTTGTGCAATAAAGCTGCAATGCATTGTGGTTTTTTGCTCAATAACTTACAGTTTCACATTCATAATTCTAGAGGTTTTTCTTCTGGTTCTGCCTTTCCGAGAAGAGTTGGAAATCTGTGTCTAATAACACCTGGGAAAAAGTAATTGAAAATATGTCCTTAAAAGAAAGAGTAAGTTAGCAAGTTTTTATTTATTCTGCAAGACAAAGCTAAGGCACTCATCCCAGATATTCTTGACAGTGAGAATGATAGAGGAAAGATGATATTTTATTGGGCAGTCTCTTGCTTGTACTCTGGCTCTCACCCCAACACAATGACTACAATCAAGAAGGGGAAATTGCATGTGTCAGTGTCCTAAGGAGAAAAAGCAAACAGGGTTTATAATAACAATGTTTTGAAATTCGGTTATTACAGAGAGGTTATATACAACTCTTCAAGCCCAGAGGGACTGGTTGGGGGTGGGGATGGGGGGGGCAGGAAGTATAACTATTTATTTATTGATACTGTAGTTCTTGCAATGCCCAGCTGTGTGAACAAGAAAGGTATTTCTGACAGGATGATAGAATGCAAATGGACTAGATAAATGCACTCGTCTGATGCACTTAGGCTTTTCTGTCACTTATGATGTAGAAAAAGTATTGGTCTTTAGTCTTTTTCAGACAATGGTGGATTAAAAATTAATCACAATAGTAAAATCTGAGGAATAATGAATAAACAAAGCTCATGCTCTCCCATGGCATTAAAACCAGAGAACAGGTAATTATTTGGCCTATGTAAGGAAGTAAACTTCCGTGCAAGGATCTCACCGGCTGCAAGAAATGATGGTGTATATACAATACCATTATAATGGAATTATAAAACTAAGATTATGATTAGATAACCTTAGATCAAATATGAAGTATGTTGAACTGTCATGTGTTATGTATCTCCCTGAAACCTTATTTCTATTGTTCTGAAAGTAATGGTGAAAGTGGAAGTGTCCCTGAGCTGCTCTCAGACTTCATCAGGAGACTGTAGCTGTAAAATTTTTCCCATACCACGGTGTATGAGCTATTTTCTGTGAGGCTTCAAAAATAGCCATTTGTTATAATGGAAGCTATAACCTCTGCTGGATAAAGGCTCCTGGAGTTGGACAGAAAAGGTCCATTTTCTCTGAATTTGACTCTGAAAAAAAACATTCTGTCTAGTTTATACTTCCTCACAATGGGAATATTTGTCTTCATGATTTGAGGAATAAGTAAAATGCAAGGCTTAATATTCTCAGCCCACTTTATTTTGTATGTAAAACCATTTGGTAGCAAAACATGCTAAAGGTAACACTAAATTGGTCCCTTTTTTGTTAGGTCTTTAAAAGTGAAATAAGGACAGATTTTAGAAGGAGATTGCCAATGTAATGACAGGAAATTGCTACAATGGAATCTATGCTTTTAAAGTAGCCTGGTTCAGCTTGTAAATTACACCAAATTACATAGTTTATCCTTTATGGGATTTTTTCTGGTTACACCAAAAATACCCAGAACATATGAAAAGAACATATGAGCATCTTTCTTCCTTAATGCTAGTAAACTTCTTTTTTTGTTTTTGTTTTTGTGGTTTGGTGGGTTTAGGTTTTTTTATCTGTGTGATTAGCTGTTGGGAAAAAAAAAGACAACCCAGGTAAAGCCAAACCAATAAACATATAATGAATATGGAACACCATAAAAGACATCTCTTTGGAAATCAGAAGCCCATAAAGAGAAATGATCCCAATGGAAGATCACTGAGTTAGCATTTCAGACTTAGATCCTTGTGGACAAATAGAGAGCAATCTCTGTAGCGACAAATTGTCTAAAGTAAAGCTCACTACAGCACAAATACAGGTCTTGGTAAGAAAAGTTTTCTGTACAGGGTACCAAGGCCTATTATGACACTTAATAAGGGGACATCTGACTACATAGATTACCTGGATTAATATAAAATAAAAAAGGAGATCAAACATAATGAGATCAAACTTTAAGGATGCTAAAGAAAAATACTGTAGGCAAAATTTGTTTCTGAGAGAATTGTACATGAGGCATCTGAAGACCAGATGAGATTTCTTGCTAGTGCCAATAGAAACATGAATGTAATGGTATGAACAAACAAGCACGGAAAATAGAACGGAGTGAAAGATTCAGTATAATATGCTATGCAAAAATACAGCAAAGGCAGTGACATGACAGGTCTCTAGTGAGTATCAGTTCCATCATACTGCCCAAGTGCAAAACTAAGGAAGATGGTCATGATATGTCACAGCACAAAACTCCTGGCATGAATGTGTTGCACACATCAGTGGAATAGTACAAGGTGTTCAGTGGGATGTAACTGTGGCATATATTGGTGAAGAGGAACTCAGCAGCAGACACATCCTTCTTGGATGCGAGACAGAGCAAGAAACACAGATTGATGAAGTTCTGTGTTACCATCTTACAATGGGTCTAAAGGAAAACCTCATAATTTTCAAAACATCAAAGTAATTTCATTCCTGGAAGTGAATTAAGAAAAAACCACAACATACCACTGCTAGCATTTGTATTCATATGGTTTGGTACAGTCATTGAATATTCAGTCCACAGACAGCATTAATACTATGTTCAAGGAAAATATAAACAACTAGATAGCTATATAATATCTACCTAGCAAAAAGGAACCTGAAATTTGATCAGTAAATAAACCCATATCTGTTCATGGAGTCTTCATAATCATAAATAAATGATAATTTAAAAAAGTAATACTTTGACATGGCATTAGGTTGTATGGGATATCTGCCAGAACGATGACAAGTCAGACTTTCTACACCTCTTGTGCCAGTGTTGCATTGAGGCAGGTAAGCAGGATGACTGCAGAACATAAGTAGGCAGACCTTTGAAACAAAATAATAAGGCAACTTCACAGCCCTCCTTTGTTACATTGCAACATCACTCCCAAATGAACAAGTTAATCAGACCCACGGTGTAAAGGAAAATCAGGAAGAAGAAAGTAACCATTTTCACTACTCTGAAGATGGCACTTCAAAAGAATACTCAGCACACAGTATTCAACTGCAGAAGAGATGTTCCAAAAGAATGAGACATGCTAGAAGTCAAAGTAACTTTTATGACATTTTAGTACATTGCAGCCCCAAAAAAGTGCACAACAAAACTTAATCATGGTGTTTACAAATGCAGAAAATGTCACCTAAAACTGAATCACAACAAAATGCAAATCAGAGTAGCACATATGAATTACTTTGATCATTCCTTAGAAAAAGGAGATATTAGATCTGATCCAAAATAGTGAAAACAATAAAGATTTAGTAGTCCTCACACCTTCCAAAAGAGCTGGAAATTTTATTTGAGATGATGACCAGATAAAATCCATGCTGAGGCTAATGAAGTTCAAAGAGGATTTCTGAGATATGGAAATACAGGTGCTGAAAGTGCAGGGAGAGCAAGACATACATTGTTTCAGTGTAATGAGAGGCAGGAAGCCTGAAGGACGCCATTGCTTCTCAAACAAAATCCCAATATGAAATTCAGTGAAAACAATATAATAACCAAACTACCAACAGACACTTCCTATGCATCTATAACACAAGCATAAGTGCAGGAAGAATCCAAGAGATGTCAATGTAGCAGCACAGACAGACACTTTTTTCTAGTGCTAGTAAGCACCCTAATCTACTGGTAGTAAGCATTCACATCGGTCCAGCCGCAGACAAACAGCAGAAAAGGTTGCAGTTTTCTTAAAGCTTCAGCTTTTGGAACACAAAGCCCTCAGATTTTCATCTTAAAACCTCAGAAGTGTAACTCCAAACTGAGTGACAGCAGTGAAAGATAAACCTTGATTGCAGACCTTCACTTGCACACTTCTGCAGAAGGAGGCAGTACGAAAGAGGAGGAGCACATATGTAAAAAATACTGCAGTGTTTAACAGTGTCTGACAATAAGTCAGGACATAGCATAAGAGAAAAAGCAGCGACAAAGCAACTAAGTAATGGCTTTGAAAGGCAAATATAAGATTAGGATATCTTGCCCCAAGAGAAGATCTGAGATTTTCAGAGTGAAACAACCAGATTTGCCTAAAGAACATGACCGTGTCAGATTTTTAACTACAATTTCAGTGGAACCATATTCACTAATATATGGTACAACGCTAAAAGTGGTCAAGAGACATATTTTATTAACTTAACATGGACATGCAAATGGAAATGTTGTGTTTGTGCAAACCAGCCAAGTCAGGATTGCAAAGAACCCGTGACAGTCAGTGCTGCACTTCAGAGAGTTCTGACAAGAACTGGCAGCTGCTCTACTTGAACGCAGAGGAAACTGCTATTTGCTGATAGCTTGTTACAGTCATGCTTTTAAATACCTGAACAAAGCACTATGTTTGTCAGCGCTGCAGTGAGTCAAATTATGACAATTTCCACAGACATGATATTTGCATTTTGGATCATGGACTCCACCGTGCTTGGCGTACATTTTGAACAATTTGGGAGTGACTGCATTTGCACATCTGCCGTCTGCAGTCTGCGCTATCAACTGTGCTATTAATGGCCTACTTGAATATTATATGCAAATAGTTAAGCCTTAACCTCTGTTTACTAAATTCCTTAAGCACAATCAGACTTATCTTCACCACTGTGAGTGAGAGGGGTCTAATCAGCGATTTTTGATTTTCTTTTGCAAGTCTTTTAAGATCCAAGAGCTGTAAATCATGACATAGTACGATGGAGCTGGGTGATTAACAGAATGAGAAAGAAACATCAGACTCACACTTTTTAGAAGACAGGGGCTGCTGTAATAATTTTAGCAAAGGGCTGGAAGGAATGTCCGATGAGAAGCTGTGAAGGACTTTGGGTTTGTCTAGTTTGGAGAAAAGGAGGTTGACCTCATTGCTCTATACAGCTTCTTGAGGAGGGGACATAAAGAGGGAGGTGCTGAGCTCCTCTCTCTGGTATCCAGTGACAGGACATGTGGGAGTGGTTCAAAGCTTCACCAGGGGAGGTTCAGACTTGACATTTGGAAATATTTCTTTACCAAGAGAGAGATCAAACACTGCCTTCTTAGAGAGGTGATCAATGCCCCAAGCCCATCAGTGTTCAAGAGACATTTGGACAATGACCTTAATAACATCCTTTAACTTAGTCACCTTCGAATTGGTCAGGTAGTTGGACTGGATGATTGCTGTAGGTCCCTTCCAACTGAAATCGTCTGTTCTATTCTAAAGTGAGTGACCAGTGGCAACTTTGTGCTGCAATTATACTGGTAGAGACTACAGCCAATGGTCTTTTCTAATATTTGTTACACTCTGTACAGCACTCTTACTCATGCAGCTATGTGTAGTCCCTGGCAGTAGAATCTGTGGTCTGAAATACCATGCTAAGAGAGAGCAGACCCCATAAACACTAGGTTTGCTGCCAACAGGACAAGTAGAATTATCACAGGTGTTAGTGTGTCACCTATGAGGGCAAATAGCATTCATTTCAGCTACAACAGAATTTTAGCTGAAGAAGAAGACAGAATATGATATTCCCTGAGTAGTTATTAACTAGAGCATTAGTAATGTCATCTCCACAGCTCTTATACTTGCAAGAAGGACATGCCTTATACATAGCAGGATAACAACCTCCATCATTCCCTTACAGGAAGCGCAGGAAGTCCTTCTACTTCTGGCTCCCAGTGGGAACATCCTAAGATAAGTTTCTAAGAACATGTATTTGGGAATTTATAAAAGTCATAGGTCATTTCCTTGGCCTTTACCGTCAGTCAAGGGAGGTTTAGCTAAGGGAGGCATAAGGCAAAGGCCTGGATATGATCTCCTTGGTCATCGAGTTCAGCCTCTACTATGGGAGCAACTACAGCATGTAATCCCACTGACAAATTTATACAGCTTTGTTATGAACTTAATTTAGATTTCTATTCCTTGCTTGCTTGAGATAGAGTATTTCTCCTTCACAGGAAATTGCTGGTTGTGAGTGTGGCTTTGTCCTGCTGCAGAAGTGTCAGTGCAGCTCCAAATCACAGAGCCACGGATGGGAGCATCAGGACTCTGGCAGTGGAGAGTAATTTCCATCACCTGCTTGGTACAAGGTGCCCTACTTTAAAACTTCCTTGGGCTCAGTCCAAGACATAATTCCAGCAGTGGCAGAAGAAACAGTGACAAGTTAGAGCATGTTTTAAAAGCACAGAAAAATGTAGCTGGTTTGTGGTTTAATTTAGTGTATATATCAGCATAGCCCAGCTGTTCTTCCTTGTTTTCATTCTCTGATTTGTACTTTGAAATTTTAGTTGCTCCCTGTACCACAGAGGCAGAGAACTGGTTTGTATTGTAAAAGAACCAATGTGACTACTTAATTTTTTTTCACCCGACGGCTAAACTATCTTTAAAAAAAGCCCAGAAAGCCTGAGCAAAATGTAGCAAAAGGTGATGCCAGTTCCTAAATTTGGTCTTCTATTATTTTGAATCTGTTCAGTATTCTTTGTAATACTGCCACTCATAATGACTGTATCTGGAATTAACATAGGTTTCGTGTGTAATTCAATGGGTATTCAGTGTAACTTAGCAACAGCTAAAGCGTTTATTTTTTCTTCTGGAAACTAGAGCATGGCTGTTGACGAATTCAGTTGGTAGACTGGGAGGTACAAGTTACTTTGAATTTCCAATTTTTCCAATTAAAGGTGTAAGATGATATTTATTTTTAATGAAAATTTTTGTTGATTATCAGAAGTTACATAGAGAATAAATAAATCTAGCATCAAACTTCTGAAAGGTTTTAGAAATGTCTGGATTATATCATGGGAATAATATTTGAACTATAGAGGTTAATTTCATAGTCAGTTAGAGCTGCTACAATGGAAGAAACTTTTAAAATATACAGTATTCGTACATCTCTGCAATACCAGGTTTTCCTGTGTGTCTGGGTGTATTTTGTATAGCAAATTGGATAGAGGAGGATTTTATTCTATAAATACGTTTCTCTCAGGGCTCATACTGTGTGGCAATATGTTCTTACTAAATATATAGTCAGAAGACTCCTTACTGTATTAACACAGTTTAAGTAATGAATTAGTCCAAGTAAATCTATAAAAATTCTTTCCCTCAAACAGTAAAAATTCATGTTGTAGAATCAATTTGCAGCAGAATTCTCAGTTTGTATAGTCAGAGGAACTGATAAATGTATAACTCATAAATGTATACAGATTAGCAGGGCAAGCTCACCTGTCTGTAGGTCATTGATTTGCACTATTTAAAAGGCAGAATTCAATTTTATTGAAGAATATTGGTTTTGCTCTTATTAGGATGAGAATAGCTTTCATGGGAGAAAAAAAAAAGCTGTTGACTCATTAAAAGCACAAGAAAGGTCTTTCTTCTTCTCCGTTGTCGAATGGATGTGATTGGGTTTTTTTTATTATTATTCCATTACTTTTTTTTAGACATTTCAAGAAATTTTAAACTTTATTAGTTGAACATCATTCTAGGAGTGCACAATAGCAGGCAAAGAAGCTCTTGATACATTGGTTTAGTGTATTATACTTACTATTCTAAATGCTCCCCAAAGTTAGGACTGTGTTTTCAGGAGGCTTTAAACCCCTGAATACATATTCTGCTTGACATTTAGAATGGTTGATGCTTTTTGTCCTTGTGTAGCTCTCTAAATTTTTAGTGCTCAGTAAAACAAGAGTAACAAACTGCTTAATTTTTCTACACTGTCTCAGTGAATTGGGAATGAACTTCAGAAGTGAAAATGGAGCAACAGCACCTCAGAACATTTGTCAGACTTCTTCAGCTTGGCAACTTAATTGTCACAGGAAGAAGAGCAACAGGATGAATGGATAGTCTCAAATAAGTGGAAAGTCAGGAGTAGCTGTTTTTTTATGACCTTAGAGAATAAACAATCTTTGGGTCTTTTGAGATCTGAGCATTTAGCTAAGGTGAAGTATGAAAACACACATGCCTCTCCAACACCAGAAGTGTGAGAAGTCTAAATACTGAGCTCTTTTCTATTTAATTTGGTATACAGCATTCGTACAATGATATCTCAAGAAAGACATCACTGCTAATTTTGCTACTGACGCATATTCAATATTTTTCCTGTTGAGCAAACACAGAGATGATCTCATAAGCATCCTATCTTGCGCTGCAGTTCAAGACGTATAGAGAATTTTTGCTTTGTTATTCTAAATAATTTAATTAGTATTCAAAAAAGAAAGAAAAAATGTTTGCACAGAGACATAAAACATATTGCTTTCCATGTGATGCAGGTAAAAGTTGCTGCAATTTGATGAATGATTGATAAATTTTTCATAGATGAGATATTGCAGTTGCTGTTCAAGAATCACCATTTAAACTGGAAATAAGAGTCGCTATCAAAAGTATTATTGTATCTGTGGAGTAACAGACAAATTCTAATAAGCACTAGATGAGAAGGAGGTGGGTGGAAAGGATAAGAGACAGGACTACTGTTACTCAGCTTGTAATTTAAGGGTGAAGCTCCTTCCTGGAAGATTAAAGTAACACTTCTGCTGTGAGGAGATGAGCTGAGAACTGCAGAACAGCTCCAAGCAAACCTCCCAGTATAAAGCGGACATGACACTGTTGAGGCAACCACAACAGCTCTGAAAATTAGGTTAGTTAGTTTTAGGTAATAAAAATTTATCACACAACACTGATGAGACCTAAATTATGTAGCCCAGTAAACAACCATTCTTTTTTAGTGCTTTATTGAATGATGTTGAATTCAGATCTGCTGGATAGAAAGGTGAAGTTCTCCAGAGTTCATTATGTTTTCTCTTACATAGGCCCATGCATCTCATTCACTTTCCTACCCAGCTTTTTCTAAACAGCCTTTTTGACATGTGTGAGTCTGTGATGTGCTTTTACAAAAACTCTTCATATTTTGAATCTAAAAATTGATGAGATGAAACAGGCAATTTTATTGTGTGACAGAGCAAAAGCCTTATATATAGGTACAGGGCACCGTACCTATGTACCGTATCTAGGTACATCTGCACCGTTCTGCAGATAGTGAAGTGCAGGCTGATGAGTCCTTTGTGTCACCAGCTCGTAGTCAAATGGACTTTTTTCAGGAACAAATGAACAAATCTCATTAACAAATGCCATTTAACCAGACCGGTGTGATCATAAACACTGTCAAAAATGCATCTTCCTGCCTTAAAAACATTGACTGTAATTGCTGAAACAAAACATTACAACCTCACTTATTTTCCAGACTTCTATTTAAAGAGATTTGTTATTTATAAAAAGCATTCCATATGAATTCTTGTTTTCCCTTTCACCAGTTTTCTCTTATTCCTTGTAAATAATAATCCACTTAATATATGTCCTGTACCTTCACTAACTTCTCCCGACTATGGAGTCAGGAGACAAAAGACCTTTAGTCTCATATGGATTTATCTGGGCATCTGCATTCCTTGATGCTCAAAGAGGTATTATGTTGTCTTTTTTTCTGCTTATTACACAATATACGCCTCATAATGTCTGCATTTTACTCATCTAACATGTATCAAAGCAAATAATATTTTGTTAAATGTATATTATTCAAAACAGTCTTGGGTTTGCTGCAATAGAAGTTTTAAAAAACTAATTTGCATATTCATTTAGAAATAATTTTCTGAGTTTAAGTACCTTCGTGTGTAGAACTTCTCTCACATCTGTCTTCTTTAAGTGATTTGTATTCTTTACTTTCAAATGAAAAATCTGGAAGTTGATGAATATCAGCTCATCTTTTACTCTTGTTAAACAGTTCAAAATATTCCCTCAGAAATTATGCTACCTCCATTAGTAGAAATTTTGAATCCTCAAGAGAGAAAGGATTACTGCTGAGATTGAAAATTGCTGCTCTCTGACTTCATGTAGTGACACTAGACTTGAAGGGAAAAGCTTAAGAAAAATAATAAAATAGGCAAACTGAACCCAAAGGAAAAAAATAAAGAAATAATTGAGCCAAATAAAGTGAGCAGACTAAAGCCCATGAACTCACTAGATGCTAGAAGTGAAGGGTAGCTACTGGTGCAGGGGTTATACTTTAGCTTTGGCAATTTCCCTCTGTATATTAACACACAAATGCTCTGTTAAAGGAGAGGCTTTGGGGGAATTTTTTTGGCTTCATGATCCTTTGGAAGCCCCTCATCTGCTAATCTATTGAAGGAGTCATCCTTCATTTTGCTCAGGAATTCTCAGTGTTTTCTAGTAAACAACTTCATTCTTTAGTGTGTGCTTCTGACACTTGTATGTTTAGCCTAAGCAGTACAAATATATAAATACAGCTTTTTATGGATTAAGGAAAGAAAAAACGTACATGTGATCGCCAGTGATGTGACAGTGTCTGAGCAGAAAAAATTCAAATTTTATAAAGCTGCAGTGCTGCAGTGGCACTGAAAAGCAATATCACTTGTACAGTGTACTGTACAAGCAGAGTTCTCTGCACCACTTTTTTACTTGAAGTCTCTACTTCCAATAATTTTCAGTTCAAAACTGTATTACTGTACAGAGTCATCCAGGAAACAGCTAATATTCAGCTGTAGGCATCATGTCTTCTGAGCTGCTGTTCATTAGGTAAATTTTCTCATGGAATAAGTGCCAAAAGTGAAAGAACTAATACAAGAATGTGTTTGTCCTGAGGGAAAATTGGAATACTTTCTTAATTCAAACTGGTCAGCAGAACTGTGAGGATTCCTACAGTGTTCCTGCAATCAGTTAATTTAAAAAACTGAATCAAATCGAGAATACTCAGTGGCAAATGCAACAAGGAGTGCTCTTGGAGACATCAGTGCAGCACAAAAAAAAGCAAGAAAGCAGAAAGATGCATAAATTTAAAAGAACCATGAAAGTCTTACTAATATTTTTAGGAATGTCTGGATTATGATACATCTTCTCAAGATCTGGCCATATGAGGATATTCTTAACTGGCATACAGTCTTGTCATTATAACTGTGGATCTAGTACTTCAACAAGCTCCAAAATTATAGTCTTACATAGGGTAAGTCTTGGGTTTGTAAAGAGCAAGCCTGGATTAGGTTGACAGCTAAAAGACTGTTGCAGTTCCAACTGGTCATTAGTCATATCAGTTCTGAATCCCAGGGAACACATCAAATCCTATCACCCAATTCCAATCATCATCAAATCTGCTTCCTCAAAGCTTCCATAGATCTTCCCAACAGGCCTTTTGAATCAAATACTGCAGATGTTTCTTTTTCACTCTCCCTGGCAGAAGAACAGGAGAAGGAACTGAAGAACAGAGCAGGAAATCGGTGCTACCCTTTGGTTTGCAGAATGCAGGAAGGAAACATAATTGCCCCAACATTTGGCAGTTTTCTGCTTTCTCTTCCTTTGATAACAGTACTTGTTTTCCAGAGGGAACTGGAAGTGCTTTGTTAGAGGGGAAAGGCTCACCCCGCTTTTCCATCAGCAATTGTTGATTGCTACTCACAAAAAATGTGGAACAGAAAATTAATCAAATGGTCCCCACAGGCAGGATTAAAAGGTGGTGTGACATTTGGAGTATCTATTGCTAGGTCCCTGTTAATTTACAACTGATCCTAAAATAATTCCAGTGTTACAGGGAACCTAGGAATACTCTAACATTCATAATTGTAGAACAACAATTTTCCAGAAAAAAACATGTCTAGACTTTTTAATTTATTTCCAATCTGAATCCAGAGACTGAAGAAAATGTGTGTTCAGGTTATTTGAAGTGAAGCAGAAATTAATGAAGATATAACAGGGTGTGGGAATTTTTCATTCAGCCTTACTATTTGCCATTCATTATTTGTGAAGAGGCAGACCTTGTACTTCTTTCCCTCCAAAGTCAGAATAAGTGTTCCTCAGAGCTAAAGAGGATTTTTTTCCTTTTTAGCACATTTTGTCTGTAATTTCCAAGATAGAAGAAGCAGAGAAAACAACGTCACAATCACTGCAGATGCAGATTCAATATTCCCATTTCAATAACATTCCTAATCCCACTTATGAGTGCCACATGATTATTCCCATGTTTCTCACAGACCTTAATTCTTGGTCTCTTATTTAATGTGTGAGTGTGTGGCCTTTTTGTAGCCAGAAAAACACTATTAAAATTATTATATTTTAATATATTATATATTTTAC